>PYAF01002543.1:773792-825311 GCA_007407185.1 Glycine tomentella
ATTAAAATCAGAATGAATTATTTATATTTTCAACTAAAAATTCATCCCAAAAAATAATCCATTGAAATCTTTATGATTTTAAATACCAAAAAACTTTTTTTAAGTTGTAAACATTATCAATTGAATATTACCGAATTTTATTATAAAAAAATCCTTAAAATCTTGATTGAATATTATAAGATTTTTTTTATCTTGTTTAAAAATCATGATTAAATATTATAAGATTTTTTATAATTTTTTTAAAGTCATTTAAAATCTTAATTGAATACACTCCTAATTATTACAACTTAAAAAACTGGAATAAAATCAGAATACATTAATTGTTACAACATTTCTTTATTAACACCAGAATACATTAATCAAAAGGGAATTTTATAATGCTTATTTTAAAAGTTATAATATCTTTATTCTTATTATAAGACTTTATTTTAATTATCTTTTATATTAATTATTTTTTATATCAAAATATCCTTATTTATCTTAACCCACAATTAAATGTTATTTGAATTGTATTTTTCTCTTTCCTATAAAAATGAATAAATTCTTAATAATATTAAAGGCAAATTAAAAAACATCATTTAACAAATTTAAGTTAATGCCTAAATTTAACGAATGCAGTGCATACTAAAATTTCTGATTAATTGATATTTTTATACTAATAATAAATAAATAAATAAATGTGTACATTATTCTACAAGAATCAATGGAAAATAATCATAAGCATGCCTTAATTGTTACTTACAAGGGGTGAAGAACGATTACTCTTTCCTCTTTTTCTCTCAGTTCCCATTACTGGAAGAATGAAATGAAAAGATAGAAACCCCAAAAGGCCAAAGAAAAACATAAATTGAGAGAGAGTGACTTTGGTCGTAGCCATTGCGTGGTACCATAAAGAGGCAATTAAACTATTGAATTGGAAGCTGAGTTAGTAGTAATTTAAGAGAGAGAGAGAGAGAGAGAGAGAGGGAGACTCATCCACTTCTTCCATTTCCACACCTTCACACAACACAACACAAAAACGCTCTCTCTAGTATCTAGAGACAGGTTTTCCAACACACTCACCTCTCAGAGCGCGTGCCCTTGAAACTTGATCATCATCGTCTTCTTCCTATGACCTGTCTCAGGTGCAAAAACCCTCTTCCTTTTTTCAACTGCTTATTGATTTCTCTTTTCATTTTTGTTTTTAATTGACAATCTGTTGGGGTGTGCCTTTGTGTGCTTTTTTCAACCATGGAATGGTAAAGTTTTTATTTTTTATTTTTTTATTGTTACTGATCACTTGAATTTAATTGTTTGGGGAATTTTACTTATGGGGTTTTTGGGTGCTTTGATTTGGGAGTCAAGATTCAATCTTTAGCGTGTTTGGGGATTGAATTTGAGGAGAAGATTGTAAAACGAGAAATTTTGGTGTAGGGGAATTGTGGGAGTGTATTTTGATGGGCATGGAAAGTTATTTTTACTGTCATGTTTTGATTATTGTCAGAGGTTGTGTCAAAAAGAGTAACACAATTTGTCTTGATTGTATTTCTAATATATTTTTTTTGGTATTTCTAAGATGTGTGGATAACTTCTCTTATCTGAACAGACTGATTTTTTTTCTCTCATTATTTTTCTATTTTGCTTGTTTTTATCAGATTCTTCGTAGAGGAGTACTAGTGCTGATCACTGGATCTTTCAAATTTGGAATGAATTGATGGGGAATATGACTTGCAGCATCAACAAGACTGATTCAATTGAGTGCTGTGAAGCTGAAATGCAGAAGGCTGATTCTCAGGAATCTGGTCCTGCGTTGAAGAAGTCAAAAACCAAAATTTTGGCCTCTCAAAATGTAGATAATTGCGAAATGGAAGAAAGCGAGGATAGACTTAGTGACATGCCGGATTGTCTTATCCATCATATTTTGTCATTTATGGAAACAAAGGATGCAATTCAAACTTGTGTTTTGTCGAAGCGGTGGAGGTATCTTTGGGCTTCAGTTCCCTGCCTGAGTTTCAGCAGCAAATCATTCATGCGTTTGGTTGACTTTAAGAAGTTTGTGCTGTGGGTCCTAAACCATCGTGATTCTTCTCATGTCAAACTTCTTGTTTACTACCGTTTTGGGGTAGATTATGCAACAGATCAAGGTCTATTGAATAAGGTTATTGAGTATGCAGCATCACATGGGGTTGAAGAGATCAAAATCAATCTCCGGGCAAAAACCGCTGGCAGAACCTCTGGCAGTCCGCCAGTTGAAATTCCTTTGTCTCTATTTACTTGCCAATCTTTGAAAAAGCTTGAGTTAAAAGATTGCCATCCTACGAATGGGTCATCCCCTTTAGGTTGCACATCATTGGACATGTTGCATCTGGAACAGTTTTCAATGCATCCTGCTGCAGCTGACTTTTCGAATCCATTTGCAAGTTTGGCAGAACTATTTGGTTTTACAACTTTGACAACTCTGCATCTAAATAACTTCATTCTGTGTTATACAGGAACTGACTGTCTGGATCCATTTGCTAATTGTGTCCATTTGAAGAATTTGCACTTAAGTGAAATGTCCTTTAAGTCAGATTTGAACCCTAAGGATTTTGTGATATCTGCTCCTAAGCTGAGTAACTTGAATATGATGTGCAACCGCTTTAAATGCAAGATTGTAGTTGCTGCACCACAGCTTTCCAATTTCATTTACTTGTATTCTACACCTTGTGCCTTTTTTGAGTTTCGTCTTCCTTCTATGGATGGCTTGATCATTGATATACATGAACCACATGATCGATTGGAAAAATGTCGTCGAAGGAAAAGAGAGGAGACTTTACATGGTTTGATCAATATGTTACGGGGACATCATAGTGCAGAAGCTGTTAAACTATCCTTCTCTACAATTAAGGTAGGGAAAAATTTCTATGTTTATATATATGTGCATATGACAGTGTGTGTGTGAGGGAGAATGGGTTTCTTCATTGAATTGTCAAATATAATATATTTTGATGGCCCATGTTTAATTTTTAAAAAAATTTCAATTTCAGGTTACTTGTGGAGCTTCAGCCCTTGTGAAGCCAGAGTGTTTGCCTTCTAGTAAATTGAAGTCATTGAACTTTGGAGTTGGATCAACATATAAAATCTTCATCAACAACCTTGACCATATAACAGCCTACTTCCGCAATTGTTCTCAGCATGCAGACTTCGAGATTGTGACTGTTTAGAATGTATTCAAAGGTATCCATAAATCTTCTTCATTCTTAAATAATTTATTCTCTTTATATTACTATGATAATAATATTCCAATCTTGTTTCTAATGTTAATTATATTCTTTATTTTGTTTGTCATAGCTGATCACATATCACTCTAAAATAAAATTAGTCAAATGATTGGTTAAAGTTTTTAATCAGTGCATGATACTAAACTTCATCAAGTTTCTACCAAGTCTTACATTTACTTTGCTCATATAGTTTTACCATGACTTGAGACTTTTACACAATACTGATTTTCACTTTTTTTTAGCATGTTCAAAAGTTTGATGAACTATTTAATATGCTCAATGGTATTTGTTTGCACCATCTCTCTCTTTTCAGTGCTTGTTCTGTGGCTAGGGCATAGGATAAGAAAAATAGGATAGGATTAGGTATCCTATCCTATTCTAATTCCATTGTTGGTGAGCCAATAGGATAGAATAAGTTTATCTTATTCAGCTTTTTAGTTCAAAATTTATCAAGTGGCTGGGCCTGGAGTAGAAAAGTAGGATAGGATAGATAAAAATCTCCCCCACTCACCCTCATCCCCAACTGTCTTCCTCAATCTAGTTAGTCTCCCCTTTCATTGAGTTGCAGTTGCAGTAGCATTTCTCTCCCTGCCTAACAACTATCCGCAATGAAACAATGATTGCAACACTTTTTGCTGTCTCAAACTGAAACTGCCACTGCTTGTAATTATTTTGGGCTAAGTAGTCAATAGTTCTGCATAAGTGGCGAATTGTGGACAGCGGGAGCGGATACTGAACATGCAGGTGCGGCCGCAGTTTGTGGTGAGATAGCAACGGATGCATGCATGAGCAGGCACAATTTCAGCGTGGGATCAAAAACATGATTTTGCCCATGAATCTTGTCGTTTGGATTTGGGTTTTTGATTTGTTTTTATCTTTTATTATCTTTTTCTTTTTCTTTTTTTAATCTGCTACATCTTTTAAGCCTTTTCAATACTGCCCCCTATTAACTGTTGCTGGTTGCTTTTCCCATTGTAAATGTTTTAAATCTGTTTTATCTTTTAAGCCTTTTCAACAAGACACCCTGTTAGGATATAAGGAGAAGGAAGAGTTAGTTAATATCGTTAGACTACTAATGAGTTAGCTAGTTAGTTAGAGGGGTTTATTTGATATAAATAGAGGGAGAAGGGTAGGAGAGAGGGGAGCTTATCATTTGTAGATTGAGCATTTGCTCTTTGTGAAAGGAGAAATCCTTTGTGAATGGGAAACCCTTGGAGGAGTGTTTTCTGTCCTATTTTCTGTTCTCATTCTATTCAATAAAATTCTTCCAAATTCTTTCTTTTCTTTGCCATTTTAATTTTTGGTTCGTACCAATTGGTCCGACTTGCCGGATCTTCAAGGGAGAGCCAGTGTAAGAGATGGAGGAAGTGCAAATTTGGGCTAAGAAGGTGGAGCTGCCAGCGTTCATGGGGACAAACCCAATTGGTTGGATTGCTAGGGCTGAAAAATTCTTTGAGATACAAGAAATTCCTTCATTCCATAAGCTGCAGTATGCATTCATGAGCATGGAGGGTGCTGCGATGCATTGGTTCTACATATGGAGCCAAAAGAACCCAGATTCAGATTGGGAATCATTTTCCACAGCTTTGATCAAAAGATTCAGAGATCGCTATGGTAACCAGGTCTTTGAAAGATTGAGTATCTTGAAGCAAGAAGAGCAAATTGAGATGGAAACCATCGAAGAAATGGAGACTTCCACAGAGTTCTTGAAAGAGAGGACAAGCAATGAATCCGAGCTTAAGCAAATATTGCAGCAATTGGTGAAGAATCAAGAAATCAAACAAGAACTCGATGGGTGATTAAAGAAGGTGTTTGTGAGAGAGGCAGCCAATTTGCATGGGTAGCAGCACCATTCTTCCAAGGCCAGCATTTCAGAGTTAAAGCATAAACCACACAAGATACTGAAGAGTCAAGAAATCATTCTTGAAGAGAAAAGGGTGAAAGATGAGGAAAGGATGGAGACACATCCCTCTTGCATCAAGAAGACTGAGGGAATAAAAGAGATCAAGATGTGGCGGGAAAGGTGGATGGAAGAACAAGACATCATGTTGGAGGACAAGATTACAAATAAGCAAAGCATTCAAGAGGAGACCAATGTCCATTCAACCAAGCATGTCAAGAAGACCATGGAAGGGAGTGGGTCAGAATGCTGCGATAATATAGAGGTCCATTCTTGGACAATAAAGCATGTCAAGAAGACCATGGAAGGGAGTGGGTCAAAATGCTGCGATAATACAGAGGTTCATTCTTGGACAAGAAAGGTACAGTTAGCCACCTTTGGGGGTTGCATCGAGGGAGAAACAAAAGAGGATCACTTTGTTTGTGTGTTACATCAAGCATTAGAAACAAAACAATACAATGAAGTGTTGAATGAGAGCAAGCTAGAGAAGGATCTTGTTTTCTTTGAAGAAGAGTCAGTCAACCCATCATCATCATGGGAACCACCAAACAGAAAATCATCAAAGGTAGACATTTCTATCAAAGGCACTGGAGATGCAGTGCTAGTTGTTGAAGAGTCTCCCGTCGAAGACCACGCAATGTCTCAAGTTGGAAACCTCCCATGGGCTCAAATTGGATCTTTATTTCGAACTCCAACATTGTACCTCATACAACACTCTGTGATTCAGTTGACTGCAAGGGCCTATGAAAGTCTTTTGACAAAATATGCAAATTGGGATGAAAATGGGGATATTGTGCGCTTAGATTTTGGGGAAACAGTTACATGAAATCTATGTTATCAATTGGCTGTTTTCAACCTTGAGGACAAGGTTGATTTTTAGGAGGCCTGTATTGTTAGGATATAAGGAGAAGGAAGAGTTAGTTAATATAGTTAGACTACTAATGAGTTAGCTAGTTAGTTAGAGGGGTTTATTTGATATAAATAGAGGGAGAAGGGTAAGAGAGAGGGGAACTTATCATTTGTAGATTGAGCATTAGCTCTTTGTGAAAGGAGAAATCCTTTGTGAAGAGGAAACCCTTGGAGGAGTGTTTTCTCTCCTATTTTCTGTTCTCATTCTATTCAATAAAATTCTTCCAAATTCTTTCTTTTCTTTGCCATTTTAATTTTTGGTTTGTACCACACCCTAATAATGTTTTTTAGCCTTCTACATAGGATGAACTATAGGTTTTAGATCCATCAGCTGTGAGAGACAAGTAGAGTGGCAAGGAGGTGCTGGGAGTGGTTGTTGGAATGAGATTTTTGAGAATGGTGACTATATGTCTGTATAGCTAAAATAGTGAGGACCTTCTGATAAAAACTACGTATCCCATTGTCTAGGGGCTCCAGACTATGCGCAAGTAAGGGGGAGGGATATTGTACGCAACCTTACCCTTGCATATGCAAAGAGGCTATTTTCGAATTCAAACTCATGACCAACAAGTTACCAAGACATAACTTTACCTTTATGAGTAGTCTTTATTTTGAGCAGAGTGATGGTTTGTGCGATGATGAAGTAGTTGCAGCTTGCTGGTATTGATAATTGTGTTACGGAGGAGGTTATTAGGTAGGGGTATTTAAAAATGGACGAATGTATAATACGTGTCTGATTTTTCACAAAAGTAATTTTGTCATTTGCATACAATAATTACAATTTGGGACATTTTGGTTGGTTACCTTGTATGCATCAAACACTTCAGTGTTAAGAGTTTATGAGACTTGTATTCTTTCCTACTCTTATTCAACTCTCTTTTTATATCCGTTGTTGTCTCCCATCTTAGCTACCAGACAAGGTGTGACATTTTTAGTCAATGTAATACTTACGGTGTGTTTGGTATTTTGTTTTCATCATTTAAATTTTGCAAAATTTTAAAAATGGGAAAAGAAGTGAAAACAATATGGTATTGTTATAATTATTAGTGAAAGTATATACATTGAAAATGAAAAATATGGCACCTTTAACATTGGATACAACTTCGATCTTTGATGTAATGACTAAACAATGACCTAAATTTTGTATCTAGGCATTTTTTTGTCATTTATTGATTATTATCAACTTCGAGCATTTAGGCAATGGAGAATGAGTTTTACTTTTGGGAGTATGTAGGTTGTAACTGGTAAGGAAGGGTTCAGTGACTAGCAGTAATGATGAATAACATTTCATTAAATTCTTTAGAAGATGAACAAACATTTGTATAACTATGCAAATGAGTCGAAGGGTCTGTTTGGGTAAGTTTATCTAGAAGCACTTCTAAAAGAAGAAAATAAGAAAGAAAAAATGATATTAGTTTTTCCATAAGTAAAAATAAACTTTCTATTAACTAATTTTTAAAAGTTAACCAATATAACTTCTCTAAAAGAAGAAATGACATCTACAAATGAATTAATGGAAAATTCATTTTAGCTTATAGAGAAGTTCATATCATTTTTTTCTTCTTACTTTCTTCTTCTAAAAGTCCTTCTAGAGAAGCTTACATCCAAACAGATCCAAAGTCTTAAATTACAAGATCAATATTAGACTTGATTCATTTAGGTGTTAGGACTTGCATATTTTCATTTTTGCTTCATACTTTGAAGCACGGTGGAAGATAAGTGATAACTACTAGGATTAACCCTTTTGCACTGTTTTACTGGTCATGTGTTTAGTAATATTATGCTATGTCTGGGGCTATATAATTATTGAATGCTTGTGGATGAAAATATGCATGCATCCATATATTCTCGTTTTGGATGAACCATCGTAGTTATATTTTTGGGTTGACTATTGATAATTCTTTAGCATTTTTTTTTTTGGTAATTGGAGTGAATCAGAATTTTTATTCTATGATTGATCTGTATAAATATCAATAACTCCAAATTTGAACTCCGAATTTGATCAGTTTGCATTTCTCAATTAGTTTGCCATACTTATTTTTTTTTCTTGATTTTGCAGGATACTTCGCGGAGGAGGTTTGGCTCATGCTGAGATGGAAATTAACCCCAATACTTGGATCCTTATGATCTAAAACAAGAATTAGTGCTTGGTATAGTTTGATTGGGAAAAAATTGGATATATTCATATATGTGGTTGATTTTTGAAAAGCATGCTATAGTGAAATAGAAATTCATATACTTTTTGCAAATTTGTATCTCTCTTTTTATAGTCATATCTTCCCCCCTCCCCCCGAATATCTGAATACAGACCCTTTATTTTAAAATAATTGAAAAATAGCGTTTAATTAGATTATTACAATTGTTGATTTTTATAACAGTTACTTTTATTATTATAATAGTAATATAAACATTTCAATTATTTATGAATTAAAATAAATTTAGGAGCTTTATCTTCCCATGAATTTTTGCTTTCTTTTGATGTCTTTAATTGCTTTCTTTCTGTTTTTATTTATATTAGAAGAATTATAATTAGATGAAATATATAAATGAATAACAAATGTAAGTGTATGAAAAAAAAATATTGAAAACCGGGACAAATCTAATTTGGCTATCATAAAATTGATTATGTGAAGTTTTAACAACCAGTTTTTAAACATTAAATGATAAAAACAAACAAAACTAAGTAACAAATTTATATGAATACACATATCATCCTTGCATAAATGAAAATGAGTTTAATCACACTAAAAAATTCTTTAAGTTTCCAAATCTATAAGTTGAAAATATCAAAATCCTTAAATAAAGGATATATTTACAATCCTTTTTAGTTTTTCACTTTGCTTCAAATAGAAGTGTATTTGTCCCCCTTGGAAAACTTTTTTCTACCACTTTCAATTCTTGTGCATTTTTATCCTTGTGGTAGAGTGTGTTCTTTATCAAATATATTATGTAATAATATGTTTAGTAATATTAAGAGATGAGTTTTACAAAAGAAAAAAGAATCAATAGATATTGAAATATTTATTAAATTTGTAGTTAAAATAGTATAAATTTGCAAAACATAATAATGTCGTTATAAAATCATGAGTTGGCTTCCTGGTCCTTATATATTTAATTGATTGAATACAAGAAGCAGATATAGAAGTAAAAGAAGAATTCTAATGTTCTATAACTGAAGCCGACTGGGTATTTTTGTTTCTAAATGTATACATTACATCACTTTAATGTTTAAAAAATTGAGTTAAAAAAATTCAACAATAGAAATTGATCAGAAAAATACTAATAGAATATTGTATTATTGTTTCCGATATTTTTTAGCACTGGGCCACTTGATAGAAAATGATTTTTTATATAGCCAACGGAGAATGTGTATTTAAGAATGATATTTTATTCTTTAATAAGATTTTCTTTACCACTAAAATAAGTAATATGTACTTTTCATTATTTTTTTACAATCAACATTTCATCAATATTAACAGCATCATTAACTCAAATTAATTGAGGTCGGTGGTAAATAAACACAATAATAAATGAGAAAGTTGGAAAAAAAAGGAAGGGGGAAGAAAAAAGGAAAATAAAACAAAAGAAAATAAAATAAGATAAAAGAAGAGAAGAGTGAAAGAAACAGGGGAAAATGAAGAGGAAAATAACTAAAAATGGAGTGTCTATAATATAGAGATAATAACAAGTCTAACCCTCCATCAAGCTTATAGTTTTTCTTTACTCTGTGTGTCAATTTATATCTAACTCCATTAAATCTTGTTTAATTACCTTTCTCCAGGTAAGTTTCGGTCTACCTTTACCTCTCTTTGTATCGAACTCTTGGTAACAAACTTTTGTTCTTAAGGGAGCATCCAACGACTGTCTTATTACGCGCCCAAACCACCTTAATCTATGTCCCTCATCTTTTTACTCACCGGTACTACTGCTATCTTTCGTCGAATATCTTTATTTCTTATCTTATTCATCTTTATATAACCACACATCCACCTTAACATCCTCATTTCTGCTACCCTTATTTTATACTCATGTTGCCTATGTGCTGGCCAACATTCAGTTCCATATAACATTGCAAGTCTTACTGTTGTTCTATAAAATTTTCCATTTAATTAAAGGGGAATTTTGCGGTCACACAAAAATCCAGATGCATTCCGTCATTTCATTCACTCTGTTCTGATTCTATGATTTACATCCTCATCAATCTCTCCACCTTTTTGCAAAATTGATCCAAGTATCTAAAAACATTTTTTTGGGTACCTCTTGACCAAGTAGATGCACAGGGTCTTGATCACCATCTTTTACCAGCGAAAACATTTCCAAGTTTGTATATACCTTTTTCACCATCCTTGCTCCCATGATTTTTATACAAATCGGCAAAAACCTTATCTTTAACTTCCTGCACTGCTTTCTTTACATTTTTTTTCGCTACTATAAACTTTTGCAAGTTTTCATCATTGGAACTTTTATGCAAATATCTAAAGAATTCCTTCTTTTGTTTAATTGCCTCTTGTAGCTCTCCATTCCACCACCATATTTCCTTTGTAAGAACTTTATTTCCTTTGCTTTCTCCCATTACCCTCCTTCCCACATTTTGCACACACATAGTCATCTTATTCCATATTTCATTTGCTTCTCCAATAGACTCTCACGGTCCTTCACGCAACATGCTTTCCTTGAACTCTATTTGTTTTTCCTCCTTTAGCTTCCAGCATCTTATCCTTGGATTTTGAGTTTTCTTCCTCATATTAAGTACTTTGTTGAACCGAACCTCTAAAACTATCAATTTATGTTGCGTAGCGACACATTCTCCAGGGAAGACCTTGCAGTCGACAAAATGTGCTCGCTAGCATCAAATCATAGGTTAGTGCAACATTCAAGATATCTTCTCCAATCTCATTTCTCGTCTCATACCCAAAACCTCCATGAATTATATCAAAATCTCCACTACTTTTACCAACATGATCATTTAGATCTCCTCCTAGGAAAATCTTCTCCTCTCGTAGTATCCCTCTCAAAACCTCTTCTAAGTCTTCTCAAAATTGGTTCTTTTTATTTTATTGCAGTCCAACTTAGGGTGCATACACACTAAGGATATTTAAAATTAAATCACTCACTACAAGCTTAATCATCATAATCTTGTTGCATTTCCTTTTGACGTTTACGACTTTATCTCTGAAACTTCTATCGATCATAATTTCAACTCTATTTCGACTGTTGGTTATACCTGTATACCACAACATGAAATCGGTGTCATCCACTTCCTTGGCCTTTTCTCCAACCTACTTAGTTTTTTGCAAGCAAACAATATTCACTTTCCTCTTGAAAAAAACATTTGCTAACTCCCTCAGTTTACCCATTAATGTTCCTATGTTCCAGCTTCTAAATTGCATCCTTAACCCTTGGCGATGTTTGCCCGCTACGCTCGCCTATCTATGTGTTAAGACCCTGGCCTACTTATCACCAAATCCGAGTGAAACTTGACGCTTTGCCTTGCGACAAGGACCCTAGCTCATTTGCTAAAAAAGATGCGAAGAGCCTACTCTCATTTATTTAAAATACAACTCCGGAGGCGAAGTCATCTTAATAGTCAAAAAGCCTGGGAGTGATGTAAAGGCTTTCAAATGCTATAACCTAGAGATAAAAGAAAATGATATAAGGGAAGGAAGAAATCTACCTATTCTCTTTTTTTTATCTACCTTGGAATTATCCTTAGCCCTCCTAGAGAAACTATTACCTCCTCCAGTACGAGCGCGAGTAAGATATTGAACGTCCCTCGTATGGATCTACTGTATTCACCTATTCCCTCGCCTCGGCTGGATCAACATGAAATGAAAGAGATTAAGAAGGGAAGGCAGAAGCAAAGACATTAAGATAGGAATGATAAGGATAAGAACTAGACAACTTCACTCCTGGCTTTTCAACTAACTGGCCAGGGGAGTTTACTTATGACTTCCTTAGGACTGTAATAAGGCTTGCTTCTCAAGACCAATGTAGCGTCGTGTTTTGTGGCAAGGGTCCTAGCCCATTTTGCGCTATACCCGAGACTCAATGTAAAGCGTCATTATGATGAATACGCCCTAACAAAATATCATAACAGTTCATCTCATAAAAATAATTATTTTTTTACTATCGATTTGCAACATGTGCATCAATCCTCTTCCTTTATCTTGACTTGGAACATGTCATGCATGCAAACACATATAGACAAATTTTTTTTTTTTTTTTTACAACTGCAACAAAATTAGAACTTAACATCCTATACACCATTCAAAGAACACCACTAAATTAACAAAATTAGAATATGTTTCATTTTTGGTTGAACTTGTTATGCATAAATTTCAAAATCAAATTCAGCCGTCATCGCAAACTAAGTTATCAATATTTATACAAAAGGAAATAAAGGTGAAAATATTTTTACAAACTTCATTTTATTATCAATATTTATTTGTAACGGATATCCAAAAATACAATTAAATTTAAATGTCTAAACTAAGTTAAAATTAGCTTTTTCCTTGTTTTATGTTTCCCTTGGGAAAAAGCGAAGAGAGGCAAAACACAACATAACACACGTGTGTAATTGTTTATGTGACTGACACACACCCACACACACACTACACAACACAAACACTACACACATTGAATCAATCAATGGTGGTTGCATCCATTCGTCTTCTTCCTTCTCCACTCCTCTCTTTCGCTCCTCGTCGCTCCCCATATTCATATTCATGGCGCTCTCATCCCTCTTTAACCATTCCCTTCTCTTCCATCCACTCCAGTAACCACTTCTTCCATTCCAACATTTCTTTTTATTAACAACTTCTAATGTTGCAACCTAACCTTAACCTATGTTTTCGATTGGAACACTGTTGTCTGTTGCAAATTACACATCTTTTATTATTGTTATTTTTATTTCCGAAAAAAAAAAAAATTCAATCTTCTGTGGATTTATGTATAAATAAATTATTACTACATACAATTTGTGTTGACTTGTGAGTTCGTGTTGTTGCAGAAGCTTCTACTAAGAGAGATGGTGAAGCAGTGGAATTGGGTCGTGATCAAACAGAGCTTATATTTTTGGGGACTGGAACCAGTGAAGGGGTTCCACGTGTTAGCTGCTTGACTAACCCTTTACACAAATGTGAGGTACATAACATTATTCAACACAACCATGTTCATGTTATTGTAATTGATGAATGAATTTGACATTATGGAATGGAATCTTTATATTTTTTTTTTATTGGTTTTGGTATTATGATTGTTGGTTATTGCAGGTGTGTTCAAAAGCTGCTCAACCGGGTAATAAGAATAGGAGACTTAACACAAGCATCCTCATTCGTCACCCCAATTCCTCAGGAACACACAATAATATTCTTATAGATGCTGGAAAGTATGTTTTTAATTGCCCTATGTAGTATGCATTGAGATTGTGTTGGATTAGGAATTAGGAGGATGAAATTTATCCTCGTTATATATTGATGTTAGTCCATATATGTGATATCGTGTTCGGTTTAAGGTTGGCCCCTTATTTGACTTTTTTGTTTTTCGTTTTCTACCTTGTCAAAACTCTGCTGGAACATTGACATATTAGTTGTTAGCAGTGTAGCTTTCCTTGGATATGTTGCTAGTATAATTTTTGTATTGAATGCAGAAGAAGCCTAAAATCGATCCATTAGGAATTGAAGGATACTCCACTGTTTGTGATCACAGTTTATGCAGTAGAAAAGTCTTCAATGACTTGAAGTGCTTAACTGGTAGCATGCAAATGGGTACATATATAATATTATGCATCTTGGTTGTGATAGAGTTATGGGTGTCAATGAGTCTTTTCTGGTTTGTCTCAAAGATAGTCTTGTATGTGTGGGTTGAATTCTAAATAAGTCGGAGTTGCCCAGTCATGAAACGATATATGTTGTGTCTTAGGATATAATGACGTCTTAACCATGGATATATTGTAGATTTTATAACTGTAAGATGGGAGTTAAAATCATTTGAGTTCTGTTTGAAGGAAAACCTGGATATGATTGGATCATGTACTTCATTAGGGTGCTGATAACAAATTAATTTACTTGTTGCAGATTTTTCTATCACAGTGCTCTCCATTGGTTTCCTGCTTTTGGGTTAGTTTTTACCTGTTATTGATATTGTTACATGAGATGGCTTCTCCATTTTATGTACTTTATAGGAAAAAATATGATGCAACATTAATAACAATGGTTAGGAAAGGACATGCAAATTAGGAAAAGAAACTTGCACAAACGATCTGTGGTATATACACAATTTAGACCATTCAGAAAGTTATGTAAGGTTATCCAATGGTTTGAATGAACTGCTGCAAGGAGTGTATGAGCGTAAGTTTGTGCAAGCATCAATACCCATGCAAAATGAATTGGGCGTATCAAATATCTGGAATGCTTTTTAATACTAAACAATTCAAGAGAAATAAATCTTATAAGACTTGTACATAAGTGGCATTTCTTTGTTGTTTTAAATGCTTTTTCTTAAGGAATCTTGATTATTGACCCTAAAATTTATGAAATAGATGGTGTTACAGATTTTCTTGTATTTTTCTGCCTTGATTTTATATATCTGTAACTTGTATTTCTGTCAGGATAAGAACAATTGACGCCGTCATTATTACTCATTCACATGCTGATGCAATCGGAGGTCTGACATGATACTCTGATATTCTGTGGATAATTAATATCAATATGACTGGTCGTATAAACTAACTCTGCTTCGTTCTTCTACCCAGGTCTTGATGATCTTAGAGATTGGACAAACAATGTTCAGTCTCATATTCCAATATATGTAGCCAAGCGTGACTTCGAGGTCCTCTCCCATGAACTTTTCTTCTAAAATCCAAGTTGTCAATTTTACTTTCTGCTTGTTATCTGTATATATGCACATTGTAATTATCATTTAAGGGTGAAAGGCCTCCTATATATCTATGCATTATATTAAAGAAATTAATGCTTTTCATGGGAAATTGTTTGCGTCTGATATTCATTCTTTCTCTGGGAAAGGAAGGTGTACAAATGATATTTATAGCTACTTAATGCCAATAATACATCTGCTTCAACATTTACACCACAGAAATTCATTATGCATTTAGAAAATATTTATATGACAAATTTTAGTTAAAATCTGAGAAGGGTTAAAAGTTGGATTAAACTATACTACTGAAAAGTGTGTGTACTGAAACCTAATAATAATCATCATATGAAAGAAATCAGATATTCGTCTTCTGGTATAGGCTGAAGACCTGAAAATTGTGTATCACAAGATCCTATCTAATATCTCCAATTTGCACGATGAAACAATTTTTTCACTATGTGAGCTTCCAAAATCATGCCTAAGAGAGAAGCTGGCCATCCTGCACTATAGTCATGATTGTCTGTTAATAATTTGCTCTACTTTTAAGACAATTGCCATTATTTAGATCACTGTTAGCTGGAAAATAAAGGTTTTAGGGGAATTTTCTTCCTTTTCCAATATTTTAATTTTTAACTTTCAAGATGGAGCATAATAAGCTTGGTTTCTTAAGGTTTACATGTCATCCATTTTAGATGTTTAATTTCTTTGCTGTGAATTTGGAGTTCCCCTTAATAGCACTTGTAGCTCTATCCTGGAGCGGAGGGGAAAAACAAGGAAAGTTTGTGTTTTTCATTTTTAATGATCTGCTGAATCATTCACCATTTGTTGCTTCAATGAGCAACTGTTGGGATATGTTTTTATAATGAATCTATTCTTGTATTCATTATTGAAATATGCAGGTGATGACGAAGACCCATTATTATTTAGTAGATACTAGTGTTATCTTACCTGGTGCCAAAGTCTCAGAGTTGCAATTCAATATCATATCAGAAGAACCATTTTTTGTACATGGACTGAAGGTCAGTACTATTATTACTTTTAATATCTTGAATTGGGGCATTTTTGTACTTTGTCCCTGTTCACTCTATTTTCTCACCTATTGCTCAATTAATTAATTTGTGACATGTTCCTTCTTGTGGATGGGGCTTGGCTCTATTTTTCACCCATTCTATTATTGTACTTCAGTTCACCCCATTACCAGTGTGGCACGGCCAGAATTATCGGTCCCTCGGTTTTCGTTTTGGTAATATATGTTACATTAGGTAATGCTTCTACCTAAGTGGAAAAGTACTTGCTTACAATTCAGTTCAGCTTTTTCATCTATTTATGTGGGTTCGATCATGGTCTAAATATGCAGTGATGTCAGTGACATTCCTGAAGAAACTTATCCACTTCTAAAGGACTGTGAAATTCTAATCCTGGTGATCTACCCTCCAATTCTTTCTATCTTGCCACAGATGTGCCTTATTTTTACATGACATAACTGGGATTACTTGTATGATTTCTCCCTCGCTCATATGGTGTGTGATTTTACAGGATGCTTTGAGGCCTGATCGCTCTACTTCTACACATTTTGGACTTCAAAGGGTAATAATTAGTTTCACATTTGTTAAAACTTTCCATGGACGGAGGAAATTTATTCTGATCTTCCATTTCAGGCCTTGGAGGAAGTACGAAAAATTCAACCCAAAAGAACACTTTTTACCGGTAAGTTTAGCTTAAGCCTTGTAGTTACTTAATGCTTGATTTAATTTCTTGCCTTAATCTACTTCAGTTCATTGATCATGCATTTAGGAAGCCTGATAGAACCTCTCTAGAATTTCATAATTGGTAAATAAATAAAAAATGTGGGGCAGTTAGTATTTTACTTTTTCCATCAATGTACAATGCTTTAGAAAAATAATTTTTCAATATCTCCTTATTGGGAATTTGAAGGTATGATGCATCTGATGGATCATGAAGAAGTGAATGACTCCCTTGCGAAACTATTGGAGTCTGAAGGCCTTGATGCACAACTGAGCTATGATGGGCTTCGTATACCAATCAGACTCTAGTTTGTATACAGTCTGTCATAAGACAACTATTTTTTTTTTTCTCAAAGAGAAATTATTAAATAAACATTCAAATGATTTTATAAGTTCAAACATTCTGCAGGTTCCTGCAACTATTCTACCTTCTTCCTATCATCATTAATAATTCTTTCTTTTCTCCTTGCCTCTGTTAGAGACAAGAAACACCTAGGATGATACTATTACCATAACTGTAACAAAGGAGGATTTTTTTCCCTTGCAATGAAAGATTTAATTTTTTTAATATGATCGTACAGTATGGAGAGCTAATAATGTAAAATTTAATTAAGTCCACATTTAAATAATGACGAATTTTAAGCGTTGATGACATGTCAGTTTTTTTGAGAAACTATAATGTAAACTCCAATGGGTAGATCCACTCAAAAGGAGGTCTATGTAACAGAAATTAACAATGTCGGAGGACAGGTTTGGACGCTGAAGCTCTCACTAGTTTGGAATCGGTACTTTGACAGTGACAAGTTGAAAATCAGACATTTCAAGTAGTGTATACTATTGTTGCCCTATCATAAACGCAATTGGAGCTTATTGTCATAATTTGTATTTTTTGGGGCCTATAGTATACAGTTCCCACATAGAAATTCATGTTGAGTTGAGATTATGGTCCACCATGTTTTCTACGCACCGAGTCAATCAAAGATTAGTATTACGTTCAGAAAAGCTAGTGCTTTTCTTTTTTGTTGAAAAATAGATCACGTAATACCTGCAGTTTTATTATGAGTGGACGATATAGATTTGCAAAGTTTTGGAATAATATTAATATATGATAAAGAAAGTCTGTGTATAACAATACGACAGAATTGGCAAGTTAGGTCGAGTGTTTGAACGGGATATTAGGGTTTTTTGGGTTAATATTGCTCTTTTTATTTCCTTTTCATTCTAAATAAAATATATTTTTTTTCTCTCAAAATATTTTGATGTGTTGGTTTTAGTCTTGTAAAAATTTAATACATTTCTAGTCCTGTATTTACCAAAAGTGACAGTTTTAATCCCTTATCAAGAACTAAAGCATGTGTTTAAGTAAAAACGAAAGAACTAAAAATATTTTAAATTTTTATAAACTAAAACTAATATTTAAAAATAATTTAAAAGATTGAAAACATATTTTATCATTCTATTTTTACCCCTTACGTTCACAATGTCTTTGTGTATCTTGAACTAATTTCTACTCATACCTTAGATGCTGTAATTATCTCTGGAAGATGCTTTTGATAAGATTTAATGTGAAGCCTGATTGTAAGATAGCTCAAGCCATCAACTGAAAATGATATAAAAGAAGTTTCCATAGACAAGGCATATCAAGTTTGTGAAGATTACTCAGACAGTTTAGTCAAGATCGGTTTTTTGTTTTTTAAAATATAGAATCATACAATATGTATGTTTGAACAAGAATTGAATATATAAATACAAGTATAGATATATTCATTTAATAACTAATTTTACGAAGGGTTAAAAAAAAAAAGTGAACTTAGTCATAATGTGGTGGGGAGTACAAGGTGAGACGTGAAGGCATGTGAAAAAAACATTTAGAAAGTTGGGCATGGCTTGCCTCCTGTTACGTCATATCACAATCCACAACTCCTCTCTTGCCGTATAATTTTTTTTAAGGCACAATCATTAAGGATGATAATGGAAGTCCAATTCAACAAGTAGTCCCATAATTATTCATAAAGAATAGAATATTTAACTTTATTCGTTATAATAAAAGCTATTTACTAATAAGTTATATCATCTGTCATTCATTATAAAAATTTAATTATTAATATAAATATTGTGAATTTATATTAATGATAAAATATATTATACCAATTCTTACCATTACTTTAGTATGTAAGCCTACTCCATCCTCTTTGTTTCCTTCTCTTTAATTTCCTTTCTTCTTAAATATATCCAACTAAACAAAGATTAAGTGTATGTTTAGTAGAGATGAATGAAAATGAATGAAAAGAGATGAAAAAGAATCGAAAGAGTATAAAGTAAATTGATTTGGTAGAAATAAAAGAGAATATACAAGAGATAAAAAATTTGAATTAAAGTAATTTAATGGGTAAATAAAGAAGAAGAAAAAACTAGACAAGTAGAGTGTTGAAATTGTGTGGGAGACTCATTTTTCTTTTTCTTTTCTCTTTTATTACTCTCCTTTGGTTGACGACATGCTACAAACTCCTCCCTCTACTTTTATCTTATTTTGGAGTGAAAGTTTTATGGCATGAGTCTCACATCTTTTTAAAAATTTGCAACTGTAATTGATCCACCAAACACTCATTTTCAAAACTTTCATTCCAAAATAGTCCAAATCAATTACACTCAACATTTAGCCCTTAGACTGTTGGTGATGTGTATCATGACTCAAACTATGTCTATTAATTAAAGAAATTATAAAGATTCCAGTAATAACTTCTAACCAAATCAACTCCCATATGCAAACAATCATTCACTAAGGGCGTGTTTAAGTAACCACCACAAAGATTGTTTACCCAACCCACATTGTTGGTGTTAAGGAAAATTTTCTGAAAATGTGTAACAATATATAAGTGACAATAACTTATATATTTAATACATTAAAGTTTTGTCATTTAATAAAACCACATTAAAGTTTTGCATTAAATATAACGTTCAATCTATTTATGTGATTTAATTTGTTTCGGTATTTTATACTTCTTTTGCTTAGTTTGATTCATAACTCCTCGGTGAGTTTTATACGTGGACAAATAAATTAAGTAGCTCAAAATCTTACAAGAGTGTCTAGATTTTATGCTAGTTCACAAACTTTTGCTTATCCTCCTAATATTTTTAAGTTAGTTAGTGTAAAATTAATTTTATATAATATAAAATAATAATGATTAATATTAGATAGTATAAAATTATGAAAAATTAATTATATTTATTGTTATTATGATAATAGTTAAGATTGTTATCATTCAAAATAAGAATTTATTTTAATTTTATGTGTAACAATA
Organism: Glycine tomentella; assembly: GCA_007407185.1. NCBI lineage: Eukaryota > Viridiplantae > Streptophyta > Magnoliopsida > Fabales > Fabaceae > Glycine > Glycine tomentella. Next base: position 793,762 of record PYAF01002543.1, read on the forward strand.
AAGTTACATATTTAAAAAATTATAATGGAAGAAAAAAAATTAGTCCATTTAATAGATTTCTGGATCTGTTGCTCCTCATTGTATCAATTCTTTTATTATTAATGAAAGGATATGGTCGTGTTACAGTAAAAAAAAAAAGTGAACTGGTAAATATGATCGAGTGAATGTGAGATACCTGAAAAAACAAATAAGAAATAGAAGTGTTCAATTCTTATATATACCGTTGCAAATATTTTAATGGACTATCAATTAATTAAAAGATATGTTTAAATAATTATTATACAATTTAATAATCTTATCATAAAGACAATTTATAATTAAATACAAAATATTATAATCAAATTCAAATTAAAATACATGAATGACAATATGACTTTAACTTAATACATAACGCCATAATATAAAGGGATTAGTCTACTCTGCATTACTAGGTAATTTTAAATAATTAAATATACACGATTATTTTATAACTCATTTTCATTTCTGTCTGAATCTTTCTATTTTTTTAATCACATTACATTTATTTTCTTCAATTTATATTTTCCTCCACTGGAAATGGAGTAAACGTTGAACATTATTCCTGGTTATATTTATTCTGGCACATGAGAGAGAGAGGATCCTCTTCCCTTTCACTTGTCCTTTTCACCCTTCACGGGTGTGCCCGTGTGGGCTATGCATATGCCTATAATAATTCTATGTAATTGCCGTCTGATTGTGCTGATGAAAATGAGATTCAGATATGCATAGATGGGCCCACTCTCTTGCCAGAGCAAACACATCACAACCGTACACGTGTTTATACTTATATTGTTGCTACTTGCTACCATAGTGTGAAGGCTTAACAATATAACAATTCAAACAAGTACTACAATTTATCATAAATATTTAAGTTAATCGTTAATATGAGTAATTTAAAAAATTTATATTATTATTTAATTATAAATTATTATTGATATAATTTTTAAAATAATTATTATATAAATCAATAAATAAATTAAATTTATCATATATAATTAACTATGAATGAATAGCAGTATAAAATATATTATATTTTTTTTAAATACAACTAATAGATTAAAAATATATATTAAATTATTTTCAACAAATGGATTGGTTGTTTTGTTTCAAAGTGCATGGGAATTATTGTTTAATTTTAATAAATTTAAAAAAAAAAATGAAAACCACCTGAACCGCCTTCATGATATTTTTTTTATGTGGGGCCTACCGATTTGATCTGGCCATCTCATCTTCTGCACTTGGTACTTGCATTTGCATGAGGTGTGTTCCTCTATCTCTATACACAGATCAGATAATTGTTTTGGTTTACTTTACCCTTGCCACAATAATACTCTCATCATCTTTTTGGCCGATGCTAACGGCTAATAGTGTAGTCCTTAGTCACATTACATTCTACAAATAAACAAAATTATCTCATTTCTTATTTCCTATTTGCAATTGATGTGGTTACATTAGATTACGCAAAAAATGGTTTCATTAGCTCATCTCTATATGTGGTGCTTATTTTAATCTTTTGTTTGTTGCATGTTTATTTTTCTAGAGAAAAATTAACAATCAACTTATTTTTAATCTTGGTCTTTATATAAGTCTTATTAATAGGAGAGTACAAAAATATCATAAATAACATAATTTTTATCTCTTAATAAAAATATTTTTACTTTAAATTTCTTAATTAGTATTTTAAGTCCTAGGCATTGATTAATGTTTGTTTTTTTTTCTTTTATTAGAAATGAGTCATTTCCTATTTATACAGTAGTCTTAAGGAACTCGAATAAAACAATGTTATGAGAACACCGGTGTGATCTGTAATGAAAAAAATATATCCAAGTTTTTTACGTCAATAGTTTTTATAATTATTATAATTAAGACGATTTTTCCCTGAATGTATTTATAAATATACTGTTATCACTACGAAAAATTATATATTAACAGAAAAAGTGAAACATTATTTTTTTCATTGATATAACATTTGTGAAAATGATATTAAATTATTAGTACACTTATAATTATTAACAAGATGTTGTATTAGAATATATTACTCTTTCTAAATAAATGAAATTGTCTATTAATATAATATATCGATATATATATATATATACCAATAATTTAATTTTATTAAATATTATATATACATACACTACTCGTGAAGAATATATTTACACACACAGCAACATCAAACATCATCTGAAATATCAAAATTAAAGCGTGCTTTCAAAGACAACCTTTTTGGCCACCAACCACTTAGCACAGAATGAATAATTAGTAGGAGTCGCCATCCCATTGTCGACATAAATAATAATATGTATTAAGATAAATTTTATTCAAATTCTTTGAAATTTAACGCAATTTTATCGAGTAATACTTCTTTTTTTAATATTATTTTGATATCTCTCGATTTATATAATTTTTAAGAAAAATGTGTATTAACTGAAAAATACATTATATTATATTATTATATAAATTAATTAAAATTTATATAAGGTCAGAAAAAAATTGTTAAATCATAATAGAGGTATGGGTGTAAATGTGTAATTAATTTGCCCCCATATATTAAGCTTAATTAGTTGTAGAGTCCTTATAGTGTCCTTATAGTACCTTTCCACGATAGTGACTAATACGTGGTTGATTACTATTGAAAGAAAGTTTTTAAATTTAAAATATTATTATTTTTGTCACAATGAAATTCCATTCTTCTTCTTTTCTTCCTCAATCTTCATCTTCTTTGATTTCTCTATAAATTATGATTATTATTATCATGAACTCCTTCTCTTACTTCAATTTTGAAGTCTTCATGCACGTATTCTATTTGAAGGTCACTGATGTAAAGCTCTTCGCATTGTTCTGACCAACCCTAAAGTCTATTGAACTAAACATGTAATTGTTTTGAATCCCTTTCCGTATCTTAATTCTCCATGCACGTATTCCATTTGAAGGTTGAAGCTCGTTATAGATCATCCCTGAAGTTTATGAACATGTGATTGTTTTGAATCTCTTCTTATATCTCATTTCTCTTTCTATCTCATATAACTGAAGCACTTGTTGTGGACTACTATGATGCACGGACACCGACACGCGACACGCGACACAACACGACACGATACTCTGACACGTAAATTCTAAAAAATACCGACACGTTAAGACACGTTTTGATATTAAATAATATTTTTAATATTTTTAATATATATATATATAATTTAATTTATATTTAATACATATAACAGCCTAAAATAAGTCATATAATCATTCAAGTATTCAAATTTCATAACATAAATATAAAGCAAAAATAATAAAACATCCATAAAGTGTTACTAATAAGTTCAATTAATTTCATCTCCGTCTCGAAGAATCATAGCCTCTATCTCTGGCTCATCAAGTAAAATACTGGCAACTTTAAGATCTCCAACATCATCAAGTGAATCAAATGTATCTCCAGCAATGTCCCACATCTGATTTGCTCTTTGTTCATAACTTAGACTCTTTCTTGATAAAAGTCGAAGGTTGCTATGCACATAAACCAAGTCTTCAGCACGTTTTGGAGTGATCTTATTCCTCTTCATGGAATGTACAAAAGAAATAAGTACTCCAAACTCTCCAAACTTTACTTAATTTTTTTTTAATTTTTAATTTTTTAATTTAAAAAAAAATAAAAATCATAATTAAAAAAAAATGTGTCGGAACGTGTCGAAAAAGTTGACTGCGTGCCCGACTCGGTCAAACTAGCGTGTCGGACTAGTCAACGTGTCCTAAAAAGTTGACCACGTGTCGGAGCGTGTCGGTGTCCGACACTCATTTTGGACAAAAAAGGAGTGTCCGTGCTTCATAGGTGGACTATCATGAAGCACTTCCTGAACTACTTAATGCTTATCAAAGTCATTTATGGAAGAATGTTTTAAGAAGCAATTGACAAGTTGAACATGACCAATATTCATGCACCAATTTGAAGGGGAGTGTTGACAGGAAAATTTTTAAATTTAAAATATTATTATTTTAGATGGAAATACAAGCTATTTAACTTTAAACTGATTATTAACACTCTTTTTATGATTAGTTTGTTTCCTATTATTAAGGAATATTATTTGTTATACTCACATGTATAAATAAACTTCATTTAAAAGAAAGAAAATGAATGAAAACAAAGTTATTTATCCGTATCTGATTTTTAACTATTACTCTTCTACTCCAAATAGACTTATTAATTTATAAGTGAGTTGTATTAACGCTACTTATTAAATAAAATGAAATGTAAATATAAATTAATAAATAATGTTTTTTTACGCATTTCTAATATTTTTAGCTGACTCTACTTAATAAGTTCAAAGTTCAAAACACATTGTTTAGATATGTAAATGGTATCATCATCAATGCAAATAACTTTTTTTTTACGTTACTTACAGATTAATATTTAATTTACGGATTATATATATATATATATATATATATATATATATATATATATATATATATATGTATGTATGTGTACTTTTTTCTTCATGCGACAAGTTTGATCTCGAATGCAGGTGTTTCTGATAGACCTGACTCCAAAATTTGACCTACGTTATTTTTCTAATGCAAGCAACTAAATAGATAAACAAGATGAGTAGAAGCATGAAAGTTAAGCAGCTAAAGTTAGAGGCAGAGATTTGTCAATCGAGCCATCATAACTAATTAATATGTATATCAAATCATATCAATAGAACAAGTAGAAAATTTACTCTTAAAGAGTTGAGAATCAAGTACCAATTAATAAATTTATTTTATTGTAGTTAAACAATTTAAAAATTAGTTTGCTTAATTACAATCATTAACAGTTGTAGGAGAAATATAGTTGGATTTATGGCAGTATTACAATGTAGTTTCTTTATATGTAAAAGGGTTTGGGTATCTCTTGTACCCATTATTATTATTATTATTATTATTATTATTATTATTAATATTATATATTTGCTGATAAAAAAATTATTAACAGTTTTTGAGTATATATGAGTCATCTCAACCTTCTTCTGAATAACTTGAAATTTCCTTCCAATTCAAGCAGTAAATTAATATGATTGAAAATGAAATTTAAAATTATAGTTGAAATTGTTTTTTTTTTCAACTCAATCCTTTTTCCTTAATTAGAAATATTTCTTTCTTAAAAATCTCTATTTGCAACTACTAAAAATGTTAGAGACGAATAATTAATTTTCTTCATCTTTGGAACTGGTATACTTTGATATATGGGATACATTATATATGCCAAATGTGCATGATGTCATTTTTTAATGAAAAATTTGCATATAATACAAAATATAAACATTAAAATATTCTGCCACACTTATACTAATAGATGTACTATTGTATTCACCAGCTAGTTCTAAATTTCTGCACAATAAATACTATCTTAATAGCAAGGATGAGCTGGGAGAGCATATTGAGACTTGGGTCGTGCAGGATCCCCTTTTCAAAAAATTAATCATTGAAGAATAAAACAAGACAAAGACAAAATTAAAATGATTTTCTAATGCCAAATTTTGAAACTCAAGTCACGGTATAGGGAACACAACCCTTCGAAAAGCTGAACAAACAGAAAACAATGTAGTTATGCAAGTACTATATATGTTCAAGATTCGTGTATGACTGTTAACTGGGCTCTTAATCTCTATCACTGTGACATCTTATCTTACACATACTAAATCACAATATTTTATACATCTTCACGTTGTTATATGTCTGTTACTGAAATTTCTGAATTTGTAATGTACTAAAGAAATACTCTGCCAACTTCAATCAATTTACAAAGGAGTTTAATTAAACCGGAAATCAGCTTCAGAATTAACAGTCACAAAACTTGCACAGACACACACTGAAATGATTTAAAAACTGCAACTAAATTAATGTTTCGTCAACATTTTAAATAGGATCTGCAACTGCATGTAACTACTGTTGGCCGCAATATTGGTGTTGTGGTAGTATCCGCAACGCATCGGCTTGCAATTACGGTGTGATTTTTAATCACATGAAATGTGGCAACATAACCACGGTAGAAACGCATTGAAGGTGCAATTGAGCCTTAGCACCAATCAATTTCACTTTTTTTTTTATCTAAATTAAATTAAATTTAGATTTCAAAGTTTTATTTTGAACTTCTAAGTGACAATGGTCGATTGAGTTTGATTGAATGGAACATTAGGAGATACCAAATCTTAAAATGAATGAAAAGTTATACTATGTTATAAATAAAAGATATGTCAATAATTAAAATGATTGAAAATTCTTTTTAATTCGGTGTAAACATACAAGAATTTCGCAATGCAATATATTCACAATCCAGATCGCAACAGCCGCAATGTCCGCAATCACAATTTAAAAACATGTGTTACATATATACACATTGTTTTAAGATTAGGATCTCACTGAAAATGAATGACTCAAAATTCTTACAACATTAATAAATTAACAACTAAATTTCTTTAACCACTAATTTAAGTGTCTGTGTGATTGCTTTAAAGAGAGTGATTGTGAATATCTAATATTTCTTAATTAACAATATCAGATTTTTTTTGCAATCTTGACTGTGGACTCAACTTTAGTGCAGGTGTCAAGGAAGCAATGTTAATCCTCACAACATGAGTGTCCAAGTTGATGCTCTAAAGATGAAATTGATCCCACACCATAATTTGTAGCATCATTAATTTTTCCACACTGATAATGACCAATTTGAAATGGAAATGACTGGGTCGACAAAAATTGTGGCTGATAATGATACGATGGGAATAAGAAAGATAGAGAGAGAAAGAGGGGTGGCTATGAGTTTGAGTGTTAGCTAGCTAGGGAGGCAGCTTTGCCTTTCTAGATCCATATTCCACAACCTAACAAGATCTATTAATTTGTTTATAATTTTATTTTATTTAATACAGAGAACCATGCAAAATTTGTCAGAATATTCAGCTTTTTTTTATTGTCAATAGTTACAATGATAATGAAATGAAGGATGATGAAAAGAAGTTTGAATTAAATACACAGATAGTTTATATAAAAGAATTAATAAGGATAAGCTTTTAGCCATGCTTGTTAGAATTTAATCAATGAATCAATCATGTCGCTGTAAAATGTAGAAAGCCGAGAACTAGAAGGGTCTAACAGCCATGATGTTAGTTAAATAATAGAATTTTAGCTTCTCTCTCTCACACACATACACTCTGTATACAAATGATACTCTCTTTTTGTGGTTGCTTTTTTTGGCCCCTTTTTTGTGCTTACTTTACAAGAGAAGGGAAAGCCAAGCAAGAAGTGTGTATTTGAACAAAAGTTTTTTTTTTTTTTTAGCCAAAACACTTTTTAACTCTTATTTTTAAGCAAAAGAAAAAACACACAATAAAGAGAGAAATATTGCAGTGATATTTTTCTGGGGGTTGAGAAAGAGAACAGAAGAAAAGACAGAAAGCTCAACGTCAGAGTTAGCCGTAAGGTTCCCCTATTGTGTCTTTGTGGTTTTGGACTATCTGAGGTACACAGAGAATCCTCTTCTTCTCATCCACACCTCTCTCTCTCTCTCTCTCTCTCTCTCTCTGATAACGAGTTCAAACTTTTAAACAACAGGTTCTATATTTTTGTTCATATTTGTGTGGCTATCCTTGGATTTTATATATTATTTATTTCCTTGGTAATATTATCATATACATATATCTTATGTATCAAGCATGGTTTTTCAAACCATGAAGGAGAAAAATACGGATTGCGGCTACACCACCATCTGCTTCACCTTCCACTTCTCTTTATCATAACTCCCACTTACTTGTTTCTTCTGCTCTTTCAAAAAAACAAAACTTGTCTCTTGGGTCAGTTCCAAACTAGTAACAAGTTTTCTAGTAGTGGTGATATAGAGAGACTAGCTACTCTCTCAGCAACTTTCTTTCTCCTTTTTTTGTTTATTTCTTTGCTGGAGAGATTTATTAATTATTAGTTATTATTTCTGAGTTTTAATATCAATTTACTTTGCCTCTTAATTTGTTGTGTCTTGTTCTCTTTCCAGTCTAAGAAGCTTTTGTAGACTGTAGTCCACTTTTTTTTTTTTTTCCATTTTTCTTCCCTTTCTATTTTTGGTAAGGTTTGTCCTTTGGATCCCAGAAACCTTTCCAGCATTTGAAAAACCAAGATCTATGGCCTATACCACAACCTTAGGTTTCTAAAACTTGCAAGTTGCAAGTATATATATGGAGATGAAGGGTTTTATGTTCCACCAACAACAGCAACAGCAACAAATAGTGGAGGAGAACATGTCAAATTTGACTTCTGCATCTGGTGAAGCTAGTGCTTCCTCAGGTAACAGAACTGAAATTGGAACCAGCTACATGGCTCCACCACCAACTCAGACTCAACCACCAAAGAAGAAAAGAAACCTCCCTGGCAACCCAGGTTTTTTTTCTCTTCATATTCTCCCTATTCAAAGTCTAAACCTCATTTGTTTTGGTTTGGTTAATATACATATATATGTCATGTTTTGTGTAGTTTAATGTGTTTCTTATTTTATTTATGTTTTTGACTATTCAGACCCTGATGCTGAGGTTATAGCCTTGTCCCCCAAGAGTCTTCTTGCCACAAACAGGTTCATTTGTGAGATCTGCAACAAAGGATTTCAAAGAGACCAGAACCTTCAGCTTCACAGAAGAGGGCACAATTTGCCATGGAAGCTGAAGCAGAGAACAAGCAAAGAGGTGAGGAAGAAGGTGTATGTGTGTCCAGAGTCAAGTTGTGTGCATCATGACCCATCAAGGGCCCTGGGGGACCTAACTGGGATCAAGAAGCACTTCTGCAGAAAGCACGGTGAGAAAAAGTGGAAATGTGACAAGTGCTCCAAGAAGTATGCAGTTCAATCAGATTGGAAAGCTCACTCCAAAACCTGTGGCACTAGGGAGTACAGATGTGACTGTGGAACCCTCTTCTCAAGGTATAACTAACCCAAATCCATTTCAAATGTGAATTACATACAAGTCCAGTTTAGTTAAGGCACCACAGTCAAGACACATCAATAATGTTCATTTGTGGAGGATGGGATTTGAATCCTAGGTTGACACATAGACAGTAATTTTTGTTATTAACATTCAATTCCATTAATAATATATATGAATATACTTTCACACATTCCTTATATCCCTTCTTACAAGATGATATACCACTGAAGAAACATTAAATTCATTACATTGATATAGCAGTGTCTCATAATCCCTCCCTAGAGAGAGTGGAAATTCCTAGTATGGAAATTTTTTTAATGGAATATCTACATGTCTTTAAAGAGTTTTAATAAATGTTGAAAAGTAAGAGAGAGAGAGAATGAAAGTAAGAAAGTCAATAATCCTACACTACTGTCACAACAGTTTAGTAACATTTTGTTGGTTTTTTGTAATTTTGTTTTTTTAATGACTTTTTTCCAGGAGGGACAGTTTCATAACCCACAGAGCTTTCTGTGATGCATTGGCAGAGGAGAGTGCAAGAGCCATCGCAAACCCACTTCTTCCCCCACAACAACAACAACCTTCTTCCTCTCACATGAGTACTCTCCAAACCCAATTCAATCCTCAAAACCTCCATGCCTTCCCATTGAAAAAAGAGCAACAAAGTTTCAATGTTAGGCCAGAAATGCCCCCTTGGCTTGGCCCACCAGCAACAGTAGTTTTTGATCATCATCTCTCTTCATCCTCATCCATAATGTTCTCTCCTCCACACCAAGAAAACCCTAACCCTAGTCTTGGTCCCACTCTTGCTGCCTACCAAACAGTCCCTAATCCACACATGTCAGCCACAGCATTGCTGCAGAAAGCAGCTCAGATGGGTGCAACCATGAGCAGAAGTGGTTCCACACCAGCCATGACTGGGCCCTACCGTCATGCTCACGTGTCTTCTTCTGCTGATTCTGCTCATTTTGGCTTGAACTTGTCCTCACGTGAAGACACCACCACCACCACCACCCCTTCAACAACAACTACTAAGACTAACACTGCTCCTGTGTTCAGCCATGGCTTATTTTCATCATCACCGTTGGGGAATAAAGCTGCTGCTGCTGCTGTGTCTTCTTCTGCACCATCCCTTCTTCATAATGTTATCAACTCTTTCTCTTCTCCTTCTTCCTTTGAAGGAACCCCTTTTGAGGATGCATTGATTCAGAGCTCAAAAAAACTAGATGATGATCAGAACTTGTATCTGCATGATACATTCTCAAAAACAAGTGGTGCAGCTGGGAATAATATTAATGAAGGGTTGACCAGAGATTTCTTGGGTCTTAGGCCCCTATCTCATGCTGATATTCTCACCATTGCTGGCATTGGAAATTGCATCCATGATCAGCAGAACCAATCTCAAAAGCCATGGCAAGGTTAGCTATAGCTATGTAGCTCCATATATATATATATATATATATATATATATATGTGGATCTTCTTTTTCATCCTTTAATTAATCATCTATATATATATAATTTTTCCCCTTTTAAATTAGTATAACTTCTGTTTATGATCTTTTCGATCTTCCCAAAGGGAAGGACCTTTCTGAATCGATCCCAATGTTTTCATTCCTTATGTACTTATCTACGAATCGCAATATTGTGTTCATTATTACACACAGATGAAATTTATATTATATATAAGAAAAGACTAAACAGTAGACGAATGTTATACTTATAATAATATTATAGAAGGTTATAAATTACTCAATTAGATGCTAAAATACATTTAGACATTTTTTAGTAGGTCTTTAAAATAAATAAATAAAATAGTTTCCTAGGATTATTTTACGACAACTTATTGAAACTATCAATAAATGATAATTTATAAAGATTTTAAAAACTTTAAGGCTACAAACTAGCAATTTACATGATCAAGACCAATTACTTTTTTAGTGCGAAAATGTTCAAATATTCATGTGAGCTGACTAATTTAACCTTATACCAATATAAATATTAATAGCATTAGTTGTTATAATTATATGAATGGTAAAATCAAACGGAAGAAATCCATGAATTATATTTTTTGGTAAAATCAATTTGATTTAACTAGAAAAATTAGTTACATGGTGACAGTGTTATTTTTAGTTATAATAGCAAAAGACAAGTATGTATACTAATTTACTTTTAGTTTAAAATTAATATAAAATTCCAATACCAAAAAAATAAAAATAAAAAAAATAATTTAATTTTTAAACATATTTTAAAATATTTCTTCTGGGTAATTAAGATAAAGGCATGAGACAACTATATCTAATTTTGACGGCCTTTCATATGTTTCTTAAATTTTTATAATAATGAGGCTTTATAGCATGCTAGTTTTATATTAGTATGGATATTCATTTCTAAATGTAATTTTGGGGTGTAGAAAATACAGTTATTATTATTATTATTATTATTATTATTATTATTATACAATGGAACTCATAGTTGAATTTAACTGTAACACACTGTAATTTTTCTATACTATTATTTAATAAAATATTACCAAATATAGTAATAAATTAAGTTAGGATGATTTTCAGTTGATTAATAGAATAAATTTTTTATATTGGTGATGTATCAAAAGGAAACTTTTTATATCTTCTGTATTGCATTGGGAATATTTAGCCGTTTATAAATTTCTTTACACTGGGTTGAAGTTGAGATATATTTTACTGGCAGATATATGATGAGCCTTATTACTCCATTCTTTAATATTCTTTATAGTGCATATACAGTGTATACATGAATGCTAAAGAAAATAGTTAGAGAAATAAGTATTTCAAGATAAGGGTTAATGGTATTTTTATTTTAGTTCCTTAAAAACAAGTATCTTTGATTTTAATTAATTCTCGACTTTTAAAACTATAAGTTATCATCTCTATATTATTTTTTAAATATCCAACATTTCTAAGATATGAAAACTTATTGGCTCTTTAGAACGAAAATTTGGGTATTTCAAAAATATAAAGACCAAAACTTGCGATTCTGAAATTTGTTCAAGGACTAAAAGCAAATAGGATCCCTTTTTAAGAGATTATAAAATAATAATGCTTTTAAAAATCAAACTAATGATTGAACTACTGGAGACACTATTTAATTTATATTTTTAAATATTATCTAACTTTTTTCTCGGGCACGTCTTGTGCTTGAAATGGCCATCTTCAATAAAAATATTCACTTTCCTTAAAAAATAAAATAATATTATCTAACATTTGAAGTAATGAAATAATATAAATCGTAATAAGAAACCAAGATATAAAAAATGTAAATTAATATAAATGATTAAATTATATGTTTTATAAATTAAAATTAAAATTAATTGATAAAATAAAATATACCTATGTGTAACCTTTAAGTATGTGTTTCATTTTTCATAAAAATATTTAAGATTAAATTTAAAAAGTAAAATTGATTAAACAAATAGAAAATGAAATTCTTTGAAAAATACCAATTCAAACTTTTTTTCTGCACTAGTTTTGAGCCAGTTCGACCTTTTTTTTTTTTTTTTTTTTTACCAATTTTCACCGATTTTGAGATAAGTCAATTTTTTGAAGTTAACATATTGGTCATTGGACTGATTAAACATATCCATCTGGTCCAATTTTTAAAATTATGTTACAAATATGATTAATCCGTACTATATTTTTTTTAATTAAGCTTGATAGATTGAGAGATTGCATCTGCCTCAATTTTTCTTTTTCACTTTATTTAATTTCAAAACTTTTTTTCTAAAAAAGGGTTGGACGTTTACATTTGAAAAAACAGAATTAAAAAAACATTAGTATTATATTATTTAGGAGATATTTAATTATATAATTTTTTTAGTATAAGGTTTAATTAAATAGATTATAATAACATCATAACTAATTTTTTGGGCCATCATGACTCAATTGGCCTATTATTTTTGGTAATTAATAGTTGTTTTGTAAAATATAACCGATGTCGGATGACTTATCAATTTATGAAATTAAAAAGAATAAGAGTTTATTGATATGGCCATATGGGTATATTTATTAAGAGAAAGCGTGGAATTGAAATCTGGATTGCAGAACCATTATGTAACACAATAATCAAAATACTAATATGAGAAGAAATAATTTAGTTATCAACGTCATAATTGGTGATTTATGATTAATATATAATTATAAATGTATTTCAAACTTGATTGCTACCGACATATTGAAAAAAAAAAAAGAATTAAAATAAGGGCAAGGCAATGAAATGGATTGAGAATGCATACTTTAAAGTTTTTTTAAGCTAAAATTATTTCTATCAAATCCTTCTATATATGTCATTGGATTTTATTTTCAGTTCAATATTAAAATAACCGTGGTTCCAAAAATTGAAAGGAAAATCCTTATTTGAAATTGCTAAAAAAATTAACGTGGAGTACATGTGATAATTAATAACGTTTTCTTCATTCTTTCGCTGTCTAAATTCTAATGCCTAATAGTAAACAATTGCTGTGGCTTATGATGACTCCAGTTAAAACGGAGTTCTCTTAATTAAGCTGATAAAAGTGTCATGGTAATGATTAATTTGTGGGAAATTAAGCAACCTCTGTCCAAAAACAATAAATAAAATAAGAGTTTCATTTAAATAAATCTGTTGGTGTTACTGTTAATCCATTCTGGAGGTCCAACTTTATCAAATTTGCATAACCTTTTCACGATCATCAGTGATTTGTTATTAATTTTGGTAATTATGAAATGGATTTTTTTCGTATTACTTTGAATATGCTTATTCTAAAAGTGGAAATTCTCAATCATATTCGTGCAGATTTTATTCAGGCCGTACGACAGAAACCGAAATAAAAATAAATTTCTTTTACTGTCATCACTTGAGCCGAATTTAATATGCCAAAATAAATGTTTTCTTAATTAAATCAATTGATTTTATGTCTTGGACAATTTGAAAAGGAGGATACCCAAATACAAGATGAAAACAAAAGCATGAAGACAAAACATAACCTGGCCACGACACATGTTCACAGCAACAATGCGTGATATCCAAGAATAAAGTTTGAACATTTATGTCCCTTAAAATGAAGAATAATTCATTTTAGAGAGAAAAAGCACATAATTATAATTATCGATAAAAAAAAGGTAATTTAAATATTTTATAATTAATTATACATGTATATATATTTTATTGTGTTTTTAATTATTAACTTTTTACCTAATAATTATAAGAGCTTAATTGATATGCATTATTAGTGTATTTTTTATATTTAAGTTCTTTTATGCTATTAGCGAATTTAATTTGTGATTAGTTAATAGTATTGAAGAATTTAAATATGCTGCATGCAAGTTTCTTATAACGGATATACCATGGGATGAGTATGGAGAAAAAGAAAAGAAAAAACATTGGATTCTTTGTGATGGAGAGGATTTGTATATATGATACAAATGCATCAAGCATGTTCGTCTTGTTTAAATATATGTTTTGGTGATTTTCTAGAGATTAAAACCAAAAAACAATTAAAAATAAGATGCTCTTTGATACCTGATTTGTGTACAAATGGGTTTCAATCCCGAGGGACGAACCTTTTCATCGACTTTTGTCTGTGAAATTTCTTAATATATTAATATTCAACTATACACAGAGAGAGGCATAAATTGTTATTGGGACTATGTTGAATGCTATTGGGACTATATATATATATATATATATATATATATATATATATATATTCAATTGAAATTAAAATAAATTTGTGTTTAATTTTTATTTTTATAGAATTTCTTCAAAACTATGTTGAATGCTATTGGGACTCTACCCACCCCCGAATTAACATTAATGTCCATTTACTGTGGTATCATATATTTGCTACCTCCATCCAACTCTCCCATTTATGTCGACAAATAATAAGCAACCTTGTTACTTTTATTTTTTTTATGTCAAAATTTATTATTTTTTCTATTGCATCAAAACTTATTGTTATTACTCTTTCTTTTTGCTTTCAAATATTGCATAATTTTTTTTACTTTTATTTCATTTCAGAGATATTATTTATAACAATAATTTCTTATATTAGGTAAAGATATGTTAGTTGTTATAATTATTGATATTGATTTTAAATATAATTAATTTAATTTATATTAATTACTTTTAATAGTCATTAATTGCTATATAAATTATTTTTTTATACAAGATCAACTTAATTTGGTCCAAACGCGATTGGGTTTGAATACTTTAAGTAAGTGTTGTTGTTGTTGTTTTTTTTTTTTGCTACCAAAAAAAAATGTCAATCAAAACATAATTGATAATGTAATTAACTTTATTTGAAATGCAATTTTAATTATGTTAATTGCTTTTTTAAGAGAAGATAATTGCTTTAAAATATTTTTTTTCATTTATATTTTAATTTTTTGATAAAATTTACATATCTTTTGCATATAAAATATAAAATTCTTTTAATATGATAGATAAATTAATTTATATAAAAAATATTTTCAATTACATATAATGGTTGACTCGAATATTAAATTTTTCTCTCCTAACTTTTTTTCGTAATTCTGTTCCTAAATATTTAATCAAGTGGATTGTGAGATACACGTTATCTCACTCTGATCTATGAATAAATACATATTTAATAATTTTTTTTTAAAAAAATCTTATTCATTTAATTATTAAATTATGTAATAGTACTGTTTTGATAGTTGTATATGATTTTTTTTACATAATGTAGACATCTATAAAATATGTAACGGAATAGAATACATTTACTTATATATTTATTAAATAATATTGACGTTAAAATAAAATCTTATAATAAACTGTCAATTGATTTTTAAATTATATATTTTTCTGTAACCTATCCGGAAAAAAAAAACTAAAATATTGGTTATTGTTCATAAGAAACTCAATGTGGTTTTAAGGAATATAATAATATCTGGGATTTTTTTTTTTTTTTTTTTTTTATATTTGAGGTATATTAATCATAGCATAATAAATGTTTGAGTGGCAACTTGATAATGAATTATGCGACACAGATGGTTACCCCTACCCTAGCTATATTATTTTTATTTGGTATATATATGTTGTTAGATCAATGAAGTAGATGCATGTAGGTATAATAAGGAAACTCTAAAAGTGCCGTTGGCACCTCTAATTTCATTGGTTTGTAAAGGCAAAACATATGTGCAGCCAAAGATTCCTCTGAATCCCGATGCAATCTATACATGAAAAAGGAAAGAGTTAAATAATTAAATAAATTTTATAATAAGGAAGGCATAAAAATAAATAAATAAATAAAATGAACATGATAAATGGATAACAGATAAAGAATGTTATAAACAAGAATTTATTTCAAATAAAATAAAATACACTAATATATTAATAATATAAAATAATTTTATATCATCATTTAATTAAATCACAATAATTTATATAATTATTTTATTTTATTTTATAATAATCTTCTTAAAAGTTATATTAATAATATCTTTTGATTGATTAATGTACCATCTAAAAAATTTTCACATCACACAGTAATTAAATATTTTTATTTCAATGCATTATCAATATAATTTTTTTCTATTAATCAATTTAAAATATTTTTTATATATGAATTTTAAAATAATTGTGACAAAAAATAATAATATATTATCATACATCACCAATAAAATGCAGGATAATAATATGTATACTATCATTGTATTCTAATTACTAATTATCCGTAAAAATAACATTAATTATCCGTAGAAAAAATAATTTTTACCACTAAATATATTTTGTTGATCTTAACCCTCCTTTATTAAAATGATTCTGATTAATCCAAAATTCGATAAGAAAATAAGTAAATTTTGATTAAAATTATTTTTGTCAATAATTAAATTTTAGTATTAACTGAATAGTTTAACTTTAATTTTAAAAAATTAACCAATCAATCACTTGATTAACACTACTATCAAATATATAAATCAACTAATGTTGATTGTTTCAATTTAAATAATTATGTGAAGTTGAAATAAGTATATAATTGTATTAAATATTTTTAAAATAAAATTTTATCGACCATAACAATTCTATAAAACTCGGATAAGATTATCTCTTATAAAAATGTGGATAAAAAATAAATATTTTGGTAAGTGTTCTATACTTCTATTAAGCCATGGGGCCTAATTATTAACTTCTAAATTAACAGACTCACAACATGACCCTTGTCCCTACGCATGAGCACCCCATACCACGCTACCAATGATTTGAATTGGTCGTATATATGAAGGTAACTGTACGCTACACATGTTCAGTCAATTTGAAAATTTTCTTTGGACAGAATGGTTTCAAAGTTTGATCGCATTGGTTTTCTGCGGTGCATGCTCAAGTTTTTAGGAGTAATTGTTCTGTTGTCCTTGTCAGCCATTGCCTTATTGAAATCAACGAATTCTTGTTGAATTTACCATTACCCCCTCTCTCCCTCTATCGTGTCCTTGCAGCAATGGAAAAGAGTTTACCAACACACCAATGGAATTGGAGTTTAGTTTCCAAATCAAACATCTTCTAACGTTTCCCAACCTAAAGAAACCGTTATATAGGACTTATTAAAAAAATTTAAAAACCTAAATGATGTCGTTCGAAAAATAGAAAAATCATGAAAAATATTGATAATATGCAACTTGTGATTACAAGTTGATCATTGAGCAAATCGTTAGGATCGACCTAATGATAAGAGGTTGTAATAAGCATGATTTTAACCTTAGTGTGATTATTTTACATCAAAGAAAAGTTTATTATTGAGCTTTGTTCTCATATATATAATATCAATTTTGACTCTTTTAAAAGATCATGTTTGAAAAATAGAAGTCTAACACTATACACTCTAACATTCTTCTCCAATAATACGTTTAGCATCCTCCAATGGGATTATAATGATAATCCAAACATAGCTTGTGTTAGAGATCAGTGCATTGAAATGACAGCTACAATAATTCGAAAAGCTATACCGGCCAAGATGCACTCAATTGTTGAATAAAAAATTAACAGCCAATATTACATGCACATATACGACAAATCATATGCATGTATCCAAATATTAACAATTGATTTCTAATCAATATGAAACTGAGATATTACTAGTTTTAATTCATTCTCAATGACATTACTGTTTATTTATTTGTAATTAACTAGGATGAAGCTAAATGAGATGGTAAATAGCTGATAGTTATTTTGATGCAAGTACTGATAACTCTTTGTGTAAGAAAAGGAAGGTGCATAGACAGATAAAGAATAAAAAAGGAAGGGGTGGTGGACTAGCTTGTGTAATGTGTAGGGTAGTAGCATTAGCAAGGTAGAGAGAGCACCTCACAAAGAGCAAAAAGCACACATTCCCCTATGGCATGGCCATATGATATATTCCTTCTTCCTCTCTATCTTCTCTACCGTTACTGTTTCTATTGGTTGTTGTAGTCTTGTAGATGTGCTTTTTGTCTGGCTGACTCAATTAGAAGAGAAGCAGAAGGCAAACCACAACAAACAATTTGTAGTGCTATCTACCTCTAAAAGCTGTGAGAGATGCCAGAATGATTGAATCCCTTTTCTTTTGTTTTCTTGCGTTTTTAAATGATGGCCTTGTATATACAGCCATATAGCCCTAGTTGACTTGTCATTGTATATAACACTAAAAAGATGCTTTTCTTCCCTCTCTTCTCCTTTGGCAAAAAACAATGCCAACTTTACTGCATGGTTTGACTAATCCCTCATCTCTTTCTTCTCTCGCCTATATGTCATGTATACATACATGTTCTCGGTTCTCTCTCTCTCAATCAATTACTTCATTTCCAAGGTGTTCGTTGATAAAAGTGACACATCTTTCTTTAATGGAAATGAGTGCTTAGAGGTTTCATTTTACATTGCAAGCATATATTATGTTATTTCGTATTTCCTCTCTTTTTCCTACAGAATTATTATGCAATAGTGCGGGTTCTAGTCATTTGTAATAATTCAAAAGGAAAATAAAAAGACAGCTATATGATTTAGTTGCATTTTGGTCTCCTATATATTATTGTATTTTGTGAATTTGTTCTTATTTTTGTTAGTGTGTAAATTTAGTCCTGTCTCTATTTTCATTGTCCGACTTTAGTCTATATTTTAACTTTACATCCAGTATTTAATGCATGAAAATACTGATATGATATTTTATTGTACTACCATGTCGACACATTTATGTTGATGTAATACTCTACTACATTGTCTCATAAGTATTTTATCAATAAGTATTTTTGATAAATATTGAATGTCAAATTAATGGATAAACAAAAATTGCACATTTTAAAATAGTAGAAGAATGACATTTGCAAAATGAACATAGTAACCAAAATTGCAATCAAGACCTAGTTGATACAGTTATTTAATTAACCATTCAGGCTCAGTTTGTTACATATTGGAAAAAAGTAATTATGATATAAAATAATCTAGTTATTATTTTTTTTTAGATATTTTTAAAAAATAGAAGCTAATTTGTATTTGTTTACAATTATAAAAATTACTTTTTTAAAATATTCTGATTTTGGATCTGTTTGTTTAAGCTTGTTTTTTTAAATGTTTATTTAAATAAAATAAGTAGTTTTCTGATTTTATGATTATTGGTCTAAATAACATTTTTTATGAAATTAATTTTCTGTTGTTTTTAAGAAACAAATCTTATATGCCTTTTAAAAAATACTTTTATAGAAAACATTTTTTAACTTTTTTTTTGAAGTTTAAACAACCTATTCAAAATAACTTATGATTTTAATCATGTTTTATATTCCTTTCAGCTTTTTTTTAGGTTTAAGTAATTTTTTAAAAAACGTGTTTTTTTAAATAAAAAAGATTTAACAAACAAACCTTTAAAAGTCACTTTAATATATAAAAAAGTCCTTCAATTTTGATAAATAAGCAGTTTTTCATGCAGATATTAGAATCCATAATCTCATGTATACTTATCTATTGAAATGGATTATAAACTACTAAGCCACACTGTTAGACTATATGAAAAGACAATTTATATCCCTTTATCCTACCTTTTTTCTGCTGGAAGTGCTAATTGAGTGATAGAGTATCATGGTTTCAAATAAGGTTCCTTTAGGACCTTTAATTCAATGGCCCATCGTGTTATCACTTTATCAGTTCTCCTTAATGCTAGAATAATTCTCTGACAATAAGCCCAAATGTCCTACCCTTCGTCCCCATGAAAAGGAGAGAAAAAGTTGAGCCAGTGAAAGCGAATAAGCGATGCTAACATACCTATTATTTTTATGCGAAAAATGCTTGCAAACGCTTTTTGGTATTTTATTTTCAATACTTGTTTTTATTATGGAAAAGCTCATGTGACTCCCACTAATAGAAAATAGACACAAATTGTTTTATAACCCAATAACAATAAATTTATAAAAAAGGTGACAAAATATGTGTACCATTCCCCTTATTCACAATCAGATCGACAGTGTGAGGACAATTAGCTCAATTGACAGAAAGGAACCATGTGAATCCACTCCCCTTACAAAAATTACTATTGAGTGCATATTTTATATTTATTTCTAAAACAAAACCCTTTTCCTATATGTACTTTGACAAATTATCTTATCAATAATATTCAAAGTTCAAACACCACAAATTACTTCAAATATAACTCATTTCTTAGCAAAATAAGATTTACAAAATCTAATTCACAAACTAATCGGCTGAGACTTTAGTTTTGTCTATGAAATCCATCCATAGCTCCATCTAAAACTTCAGGAACTGTATAAATTTAGTGTAATCTTATTACAAAGACTTTGAAGAGGTTATCACCATCTGTCAAGACTATAATTCGCATATGGCCTCTTTCTTCCACTTGGAATATTCAACTAGGCTACAGAAACTTACCAACACACATGTAAAACTGGAAGAAAAAATACAGATCATTATTTTGGAGACTGTTGAGAAGCATCTGTTTGTTCTTGTTTTGACCCTGCCACAGCTGCAGTTGCTGCTGCCGTCATGGCAGCAGCAGCTGCACCCATTTTTGCACCACCTGCAGCTTTCATTGCACCTGCTATTTTAGCAAATGCTGCTATGCCTCCAACAAGAATAGCCCTTAATGCAACTGTTGGTTTTACCGCCATATCTAAGTCAGACTAGCTGTAAAAAAGTAAGTCAAACTAATGTCATCTTAAGAACCAAATAAGTTCTTGAATCAGGACCCAACATAAGATGATAATAGCACGCCATATCACCATGGTTTCCATCAATCTAGCAACATCAACAAACTAAATGCATGCTAACAACCAACCAATTGTGAACATTCATGATTTGCTTTTTAACCCCTAAAAAGCCTCATTCTTATTTATCTAATCTTGGCAAGGTAGTAGAGATAATGACGACTTAAAACCATTATTTAATCAACAGTTTGTTTTGTTGTACAAGGGATTGTAAAGCAATTTCCAGGGGCACAAATGATATTCATGGATCAAAAGAAAGAAAAATGGTTTCAATGAAGTAGCAATATATCATCATCAAGTATTCAAGTCCAAAAAGAGAATTACTGGACTTCACTTTCTAATAGTATGTGTTCTAGCCTTCTAGCCAAACACTTTAAATTTGCTTAGATTAAGCTTTTAAGGAATGAGCAGAAGAATGAAAAGCCCAAACCAAAACTGAAAACCAGAGATGACTTATCCCTTTCAAAACTTGATGGTCTTACTCTTACCACAATACTAGAATTGATATCATTATTAAAATATATTCCATCCATTCTGCATTTTGATATATGTTTTTTGATAGATCTCAATGGCACCAATTGATCCATGTATCTGATACCCTATAGTGGAATAAGGCATGGTTGTTGTTGTATTCAATCCATTCTCCTCAAAGAGTTCAATTGCAAGACTAGCATATACTTAACAGTACAGAAGCCTGTATAATTTAATATCCTAGAATAATGATCAAAAGCTGAGTTCAAACTTAAAACTGAGAGCATTGAAGTTGATTTTCCTGTTTCTTAGACTTGTTTGTTTACTTTGTTGTGGTAGTAGTTGAACCTGTGTTGTACAACTATGATTATTTTACACTTTAATCCTTTAAAACACCAAAACCTTGTTGATCCTGTATGTAGGCCTTCATATCTAATAAAAATTTCAGAAATAATGTAATTAACCAAAACCAATATGGTTAAAAACCACCTAGAGTAGAATATCCGAAGCTATGTGTTCACATGAAATGAATGCCAATAAGAACTGTAAGACAAAGAAAAGGGAACAAAGGCAATATCGAGAGGAATTTTGAACTATCCTCATCAACTAATGTGAGTTTAATTTCCTTGAAACTATCTAATAATAAAACAGTTTAGTTTCCTTAAATGCACCCAGTTTCAAGCTATTTGTTTAGGTAGATTAGAATAAGTTTAAAATAACAACTATGGTCTGCGGTGATTGTGACTCTTTGGTGGACAATAGATGGTATTTCTGTATTCTTGCACTGAACTGACTGAAAGATCACATATTCACATAGATAAAGTGATAAACAAATTCGGTTTCAATGCAAGAAATATGTTTTTTTCTTTTTCTTTACCGATTACAATATTTCCCAGCAGTCATGAGTCTAATGAGCGAAAATGTAAGCAAATCCTTATAATATAGACCTGTGAAACAATCCCTACAATACCACAGGAGTAGATACTTTTTTCCCCAGTTTTCCAATTTCTTCACCAAGTATTGCAATTACACTATAATTTCAGAAATCCTTCCTAGCTATTGTCTTATTTAAAAATCCTTTGAAAATGTTTATTAAAAAAGGCTCTAAAAAATGTGCATTCTATCAAAAGAGAGAATGACTAAAACAATGTTCAATCAACTTATAAAAAAACAACGCTTACTCGTTCTATCACTATAAACTTAACTATTGCCACAACTTCCCCAAAGCCACCACCATTAATCATAAATGTTATATGCTCTTAATTAACTTATAATCCTCATCAAAACTGTACAAATAGTTTACTGTTTACATTTTTCAAATAAGTAAATGTTATTTTCTTATGGATCAAAGAACAAATTTAGAAACCTAACTGCCTCGCTATGAGAACTGCCATCAATCTATAATATAATTAATTTCTGCCTAAAACAGAAGCCG
This sequence comes from Glycine tomentella, assembly GCA_007407185.1. Classification (NCBI taxonomy): domain Eukaryota; kingdom Viridiplantae; phylum Streptophyta; class Magnoliopsida; order Fabales; family Fabaceae; genus Glycine; species Glycine tomentella. The sequence continues at coordinate 816,830 of PYAF01002543.1, forward strand.
TTCTGAAAATGAAACACATCAAGTTGAAGTTGCAATGAAAAAAGGGAGCAAATTGAATAAGAATCAAACCTGGAATTAAGAAAAGATGAAACCTTTAAAACGATATGAGAAGAAGAGGGAAAGATAATGGATTGGATTGGACACAGTGAATCAAAACCACACCACACCGATGTTTCCCTTAACCTCGGACCTACAAACAAGGGATCGCTAGCTACAGCATGTGTGTTTGCTGCAAACGACAACGTCGTCGTTTCTATGTACAGGCTTAAGGCTTTGTTGGGTTTGTACAACTATACATGGGCACTGATGGGTTAACGGGTCCAGGTCACAGGCCCATTGACGTATCCCCTGAGCCCAATTGGACACTTTATCTAGCAACATTCAACGGCCCAAAAAGCTTTATGAACCCTGGCCGTTGGATTATGTATAACCCGTTTAAGGATCCAAAATCCATTTTAAACACACGGATCTTAAACCGGAAAATCCTTTCTCCACCGTGCTTTGCTTCGCTCCACGCTCAGACCTTGTTTGAGTTCTTTCCATTTGTTTCTCTCGTGTATCGTACTCTGCTTTGCTTTGCTCTCTGCCTCTCTCAATCGTTCTACCTCGCTTCGCTCTCTCACTCTCTCTGTAAATTCCATGAAGCCTAATGCTTTTATTCTTTTACCTTTTTTTTTCGTAATCTTTTCCCCAACTTTGTATCTCTGACTCTGTGTGCAGGTTTGATACTTCTCCCTGATTTCGGTCTAAATAGCTGAATCTACTTCTCTCAATATCTAAGGTAATGATAGTTTGAATAGCTGAATTGAATTCCTGATTTTTGGTGTCATATATTAATTTTCCCTTGTTGACATTGGTAGTATGACTATGGCATATTATAATATTAGGACAATCTGTAGTTGTTTAAGGGCCCCTTTGTGTTCACATTTTTTTAGTTGATATATTAATCTATGGTAGGATATAGAATCTGAACCTGAAGAAGGGGTTAATTGTTTTGCAGAAGCAGTATAATTGTAGTGAGTGAGATGGATCATTATGGTTCTTCTGGGGGAAGCTGGACGGTGATCCCAACCCACAACTCAAATATTCAATCCCAATCCCAATCGAACCAGGACCCTAACCTCTTTCTTCAACAACAACAACAACAGTTTCTCCAGTCACAACCTTTTCAGCAAGCACTACCACCCCAATCTCCATTTCAACAGCAGCACCACCTTTATCAGCAGCAGCAACAACAACAACAACAGCAGCAGCGTCTTCTACCGCAACAGCAACAGCAACAACAACAGCAGCCGCAGAACCTTCACCAGTCACTGGCCTCTCACTACCATCTCTTGCATGTAATGTAACCATTTTCAGTATATTCTTTTATTTTTCTTTTTCAATAAAGGAATTGCTTGTTATGGGCACAGTTGGTGGAGAATTTGGCTGAGGTTATTGAACATGGAACCCCGGATCAGCAGTCAGATGCATTGGTTTGAATTTTCCTCTTTTCACTGTTTTGATTAATCCATTTTTTTCAGAATCAATTTTTCCTTTTAGGGTTTTCAATAATTTTTTGTTTTGTTTTTTATTGTTTGATTTCATTGGTTAAAGATCAATGAATTGAGCAACCACTTTGAGAAGTGCCAGCAGCTGTTAAACTCAATCTCTGACTCCATTAGCACCAAGGCTATGGTAATCTGCAATTCTCTAACTTTACTCTTTTCTTGTTTTATATGTTATTGTTAAGTAGGATAGGCAAGTTAGTCGAACACTTGAACTTCAAACTTCTGTGTTTCTAAAGTCTGCTGAAACTGAATGGCTCTACTTTGGTTTTGCCTTTAATCAAATGCACATCATGCACTTTCTTTCTCTCTCATTCTCTTTTTATACTCCTACTATTTTTGTTATGTGGGCCATGCATGATAAACAAAAATCCACATTACTGATGTTGAAAATCTGCTGACATACATCTCAATATGCTTTTGCTCAAAACATCTTTAACTGGTAGTTTGAAGCTAGGTTTATTCTTGGCCTTACGTGAGTGCTTTCTGGATGCTGAATGCAGACAGTTGAGGGACAGAAGAAGAAGCTAGAGGAAAGTGAGCAATTGCTAAACCAGCGAAGGTCTGTAGTTCTATACAAATTGTATCAGATATTTCTGTCTAGTTAAGTTTCTAGATGCTAAATAAATGTGTTTGTTTTCGCTTGTTCCAGAGACTTGATTGCCAATTACAGAAAATCTGTGGAGGATCTTGTTAGGTCTGAGCCATAAGAGAATGTTGTGCATTCAGATAGGTAGGGAACCTTAAATGGGGTTTTGTTTCTTGATAGACTGTAGCCTTCATGTTTTACTAGTAGTGGATCACCAGTTCTCTACCTTAAATTAAGATTAGAAGAAATGCTAAATTTATTTATACTTATACCTGATAATTACTTAAAGATGTATGTTTCAATACATGTTCTATTATCTGCAGATATTAAAGGATGAATGTGTATAGCTATAGGAGAATTTTAATATACTTTACTGCTTTTTGGTTCTTTTTTAATTTGGAATGCGGAATTCCCAGTTACAGAATCCAATTTTGAGTCATACTTGCATGTATTTTGGGTTGGATTAGACACAGGAAATCTCGAGCCAAAGATTTAAAAGCTGCAGATGAGATTAATCAATAAACTTTGAATTCTCTTTGAGAAACCCCGTTTCATTGAGCATTTGAGTCTCTGTAATTTGTGCTTTGGTTTGAGAAAAGATCACAATTTCTATTTTTATATCTTTTAATTGATTGAACAATTCCAGTCTTGTTTTTTTAAGTTTTTCACTCCTATGCACTGATGTTATGTATCCATTCAAGAGCTAACACAAAGAAGGGAACAAAGTTGTTAGGCACTTGGGCCGTATATTGTCCTTTTCATCAATTCCAAACCACAAAAGATGCAGACTACAGGCATTCGCAACTAAATTGTGTGCCACCATCTCAATTGCTTTCTAGTCTTGTTTATTTATCTGAATATTATACTGTTGCTGGACTACTGGCTGAAGCTAATCACCTGCTTAGTTGTAAAGAGAAAAATAATTTTAGTATCTCTAACAGATAATCTGTAAAAAATGTAGTTGTATTTCCTTTTTAAATAATAAGGAACGTAGGTGTGATTAAGAACATTTAATCAATTCCAAACTACACTTGATGCAAGAGAGAGATCGTGTGCACTAAATACCAGTTTCTTCCATTTATGATCCTGATGCTTGCAGTTAAACTTGAAGCTTTTTGTGACCTTAAGTTTTGATCTTGTATTACAGATGTCACTGTAGATGTTTGCTTTGAATTTCTCCTTTCTCAGAACATCTTGGGATTATTATGTACAACTACCTTGGAGATTTATGCCTTGAATTTATAACTAAATAGATATTCTGCAAGTTACTGGCATGTTTTGGCTCCTATCAAGGTTTCTATATCCATGAAACAAGGTCAAGGTAGGTTTAAATCCATCTTTACTGTTCTCTTCTGTTGCCTCTATTAGAGAGGCAGGGCATTAAATTAAAGAGCATACTCTGGCAATTTGGAGGAATGTAATATGGTTGGCCCCCCTGCATTTTATTTGGGTCATTTATCTATCATGTTGGATAACTACCTGTGTTGAGTCAAAGTTTGGTGATATTGAATGCATAATGTCATTCATTACACTAACCCAAATTGTTTAAAGAACATTGAATGTTGTCTCTAGACCTAAAAGAATGAAAAGTGAAAGATAAAATGCTGGTGTCGCAACTGTTTTAACGAGGTGTTATCTGATATTTTAGATGGTGCGAAGTGAAATTCTTAACTGTGAATTGATCATTTATGTTGACCCAAAACAAAACAAAAAATTTGATATCATTGCTAAATAATTCTTGCACGAGTATGAGATCATTACCCATATTTTGTTCAAATATTTCATTTAATTGAACTGTAGAGTGTAGATTAATCCGGAAGGAAACTAAGGTTAAAATGGTACGAAAATAGATTATTTTTGTTATTTATTAATTTTTACATTAGTAGCTCACTATACCAAAGGGAGTGAGTCTTGACACAAACAAAGTTATACTCTAGTGACTAGTTTGGTGGTACCTTAATTTTAGGTTGCCTTGATATATTACTTCTTTATTTGTTGTTTAGGGTTTTACAATAAATATATTAAGAAAAATCAATTAACTTTTTTGTTTATGTGAGATATGTTTTGATATTATTCTTGATATTGTATTTTATTATTAGAATATTCTATTTCTTATTAGTTAGTAAATGATTGATTTTGTAATTAACACCGATTTTCTTTTTCATATTATAAATAGCATGAGATGAGACATGGTCTACCTTGACATGCATTATACAGTAAAACACTATTATAGTTTATATTAAATTTATTTTTAATTTTTCAAATATATCTTTTAACTTTCTCATTGATTATTTTGATATTTTATACATTAATTTTTCTCTCATTGTTGATAAAAGTATAATTGAGAAAATAGTAATTAATACAGAGAATTTTAAAATAATAGATACATACAAATAAATTTTCTTGAAAAATACGAAAAAATATAAAATTATTTAGGATTGGAACGAACAATACTTTTCAGTAGGCATTTCGGCTCTTAACTTACCAGGAGAAGGAATGTTTGTTAGCAATGGTCTCATAATTTGACTATGGGAGTGCAACAAGATTTCATTATCAATTAGTCTCAATTTTCCTCAATTGTGATTATTAATGAGCTGAAAGAACTCGAACAATTGCCAATGTGCATTATCTGTATCATTGTATAAGTTTTGGGTGCAATGCCAAGTTGCCAATTATGTGAATCGAAGCAGTAATACTAAATAATAAAAAAAGTAAGAAAGAAGTTAATTCTGGCCTAGTGCCACTGCCAAGCCAGAGAAAGAACGGAATCCTATTTATATATATATATATATATATATATATATATATATATATATATATATATATTTCCAGTTGCCAATGTCAATTGATAAATCTGCTTCCGTTGGTTCCTTTCAAAGGAGCTTTTGATATGTTGCATTGTGGTTGACCATGTCATGCAGTTTCTAGCTTTGCGATTCAAATTTAATATCTAAATTGTTTTTTAAGTTCTTTTGTATCTAAGGAGTATGTTTTTTATATCTAATTCTAAGTTTTTTTTCCTTCATTAATTTGTGAGATATTCTTATTGAAATTCGAATCCAAATCCAAAAGAAAATTTAATCTATAAAAAAGTTGAACCGATCGAAAGCTAAGCATAACAAAATATACTGTAAAATTTGTATACGTACTCGTTGTAAACGTACGCACTTAACTATATCGTGACACGTTACGTGTTAAATTTGTATAATAATATAATCACATTCATGTAAGCAAATACTCAGTCACTAATACACATTACACGTAATCCTTCACCAGCCTTAATCTCAAAAGTTTCTCCGATTGAATCGCTCTTTAATTTGTTGGTCAGACGGTATAACTCTATGAATATGTAATAATTAATTTAATTAAAAATGATTATGTGGGTGCTTTGACTTGGCTTTCAAATCTACATTTGCTTCCTACAAAAGGCAAAACAACGTTAATAAGATCAAACAAACACATGAAATAAAAATACCGTACTATTATAGGCTCCATCATATCCAATAATAACACTTCTAATTAATCATAGTGCATGCAAAAATAGAAGGCAAAAGAAGTTAGCTGAGTCCAAAAATAACACTTAGCAAAAACGAAACCGTTAAGATCCGTTTTTGTATCATATCTATCTGTTGCTCCTCCTATTTCTCTCCATCTCCCATTGCTCTGAACAAACAAAGCCCGAGAAAATAAGGGAAGAGAAAAAATTAAGCCCCAGTCCCTTCCTTAAGCACCTTTCCCGCCGGAGATGCAGCCGAAATCTCACACCACTTTTTTTGTTCCTCCCCAAAAAGCCATGAACAACAATAACCCTAACAACAACACCACCAATAACAGAATCTCAACACCAAGAAATGGCAACAGCGCCACCCAGGCTTGTGCTGCATGCAAATATCAACGGAGAAAGTGTGCACCTGATTGCATCCTTGCACCTTACTTCCCCCATGATCGCCAGCGCCAGTTCCTCAACGCGCACAAGTTGTTCGGCGTGAGCAACATCACCAAGATCATCAAGCTTCTCAGCCCCCAGGACAAGGACCAAGCCATGCGCACCATCATCTATCAATCTGACATGCGTGCTACAGATCCAGTTGGCGGTTGCTATAGGTACATTTTTTTAATCAACAAATATTAATTATTAGTTTGATAGTTTTTGTTAACAGATGAATCAAACTCATGACTTTTTTTTTCTTTCCCTTCTTTCCTTTCGTAAACACGCAACCAATCTTATATCTCATGTTGCTACAGGTACATTTTTTTATATAGAAAAATGTTAATTTGTTAGTTTTCTTAAAAAATGTCAATTGGATTATTAATTGCGACCTCTCCCCTCTCCCCTGGCTTCATCATTTTTCAATCACTGGGCCAACCTAATATATATCTTCATGCTATAGGTGCATTCTCGATCTCCAGGCCCAAATCGAGTACTATAGGACGGAACTTGAACTCGTCCTTCAACAACTCGCCATCTTCAGAGCCCAGGCTCAGCACCAACACCACCAACAACATGGTATCTATGCTGCAAACAACGTTAATGTAGCTGTCAATTGTGATGGTGAGGTTTTGAACGCTGATCCAATGGGCTTGTATAACCAGCAACAACAATATCAGTGTCTGCAGCCACAACAGGAGGAGCAGTATGTTATGATGCATGAAAATGGTAATGGAAGCCAAAACAGCGACGGTACTGCTTTGCAGGAGCAACTTAAAACGTGGGCTGTGCAGAACACTGCAGTGTCGCTTTCTTCGTTGTCATTGCATGGGAAGAATAGTAATGTTACCGATGAGTATGATCGCAAGCCGGTGGTGGGGATTGACATGGATTCTGATGAGAGAAGCGAGTTAGGGTTTGAGTCTGAAGAATTAGTCCTTCGCAGGTTTGTAAATTTATAGATTTGAAAATGCCATGAAATTATTTCTTGGAATATTTACACGGATGTTGAAATTTGGACTCACAAATTATAAACCTACTTCACGTTTTTTTTTTTCTCTTATAACTTTTTCTTTTACATCATATTATCGATAATATCAATCACATTTTTTGTAAAGACTATAATATCAATAACTTATTCGCTCGGACCACCATGTCCTCCATTAATCTTTACATGATATATAATTAGTAATAGCTATTAATTGTTTCAGTAAATAGTAAAATTTGAATGAATACTTGGTAGTCTTAAACTACATAATTTCTCTTCTCAAGGTGGTGTAGACACTAAAAAAAATCAAGAATTATTTTATTATTTGCATACATGCATCTAGAATCTGGCTCAATTAATGTTTGTTATGGAACCAGTAATAATATGTGAACAACTCTATGCTACAAACGTCCTATTAAATATTAACACTCATTTTGTTTTCTCTTTCCCTAACAGGTTATATCATATATCATACTTACATTTCTCTCTCTTACAATAGCACAGAGCTGTGCATGCAACATTTTCCTTATGGAACATCCACTTGTAGCTAGGTTGTAACTAATAAAGGCATTTGCATTGGAATTGTTTAGTTAGAAGTTAATGAGATGTGTGATCTAGAATATCTGTAAAGGCATTAATTCCAACAAAATGAATAAATAAATATTACTATTATGATCATTATCATTCGTTGTTTATGTGTTTTATTGATGCGAACGTAACATCTTCTAACATGGTCAAGTTTTTTATTTTAAATAATATGCAGTGATGAAGCAGTTTTGTTTAAGATAGACGATGCAGTAATAAAAGCGGAGGCTGATCACTGCATGCAACAAGCTCAAGACCATGACCTGAAAGGTGCGGCAACATCGTTTACTCTCACAAATTGTAGTTGCTGATGAGGACATGAGGTGTTAATTAGCATACATAGATTGTAGGTAATGCTTCTACAAAATCGTTCATTTTGTTGGCATTAGGATATATTTCGTTTTGAGGTTAAAATTTTGCAAGTTTTATATGCGCGGCTAGAGTTATTTACTCGATTCCTTTCACAGGATATATTTTTATTACTATTTTTTATTCTCTACTTATAATCAATAAAAAATAATGTATTCCCGATCCTGGGATGTCTGATTCAATGAAAGGTATGAACAGAGAGAGGGAGTGAGTGCTTGAATTTTTGTTTAAAAGAAATAAAACAGATGGATATAGAGAAGGGGGAACACTCAAATATGAGGATTTATTGCTACAGAAGACACCTCATGATACATATAATACGATGATGAATTATATAATTCCTAAAAACTGAGTGCTCAGTATATTAAGATATATACATAGAAAAAATATTAAACAAGCAACGAAAAGTACATGAATGAGAAGTGCAGTAGAGTGACAAGCAGAGGGGGAGAGGGGAGGGGGGGGGGGGGGGGGGA
>PYAF01002543.1:825411-839804 GCA_007407185.1 Glycine tomentella
AAAAAATATCATAGATATGTTAATTTGTTAATAAATTATTTCAGTCCATCCATTATAATCAAATAAAAAAACTGCATGTAACATATTTGACAATCCTAATCCTAGTAACAATGCACTTTGGGTCCTGGCTTCAACGCTTATATGACAAAATGAACTTTAAACATGAAAGACATAACTGTCTTAGATAGTACGTAGTATGAATGTTTTATGCTTCTTGTTTAAGCCAGTGCTTTATTAATGCTCCTCATTACCCACTAGGTTGATTGGAAAGTGCTATATATGTATTTGTGCTACTTGACCTAGGCTGTAATTCCTGATCTTTGGTTACTGATTTGTACTTCTAATCTTTAGAAGAACTTGTGTTTAAAATGAGCTATTTATATAAAGAAAGTACATCAATGTGGTGATCTTACCTCTACAAAATCAATGCTTAAATTTAATTTCTACATGGACAAGTTAGTCACATAGTTAACAATCACGACCACTCTTAACATTTTTTGTCTCATTTTGGATGAAAATTAATGATAAAGAAAAATTGCTTAATTTTTAAAAATATTGAGAATCAAATATGCAATTAAATTTTTATGAGAACCAAAATTGTAAATTTGTGAAACTACAACTCCAGTCGTCTTAGATTGGTAAGACGGGAATTATCATTTATATCCAGTTCATATTAAACAGAAGCGTAGGGCTTGCTCATGTAGACCGGACAAATAGTGAATTTAAGTCCTTAGTTTATATAAATTTTGAAAAAAAAATTGCATAATAACTTAACGAGAGTAACATGCATTATTTATTTTAATGTGAATGAATCTTTTATTAATGATCATTTTCCTCTCTTCATAACTCAACATCTTCTGCAATTAGTTTTAAAAATGTAACATCAATATTATGGTTTTAAAATTTGAGCAAATTATAACAACACCTCTTAGATTTACTATAATTACATAATTATTTCTATTTTTTTAATCATTACTTTCATCACTCTTATTGAAGGTATTAATGTAAAGTTTGAGAGAGTGTTAATATAACATTTTCAAACAAACATATAGAGAGTGTTAATGTAATATTTTGAAACTTAAAAGAAATTAACTTAGAAAATAAAAAAAGTGAGATTATGTAAAATTACATAAAATCTCGGAGAATGTTACAGTAATTTGCTCTTAAAAATTTGAGAGACTAGTTAGTTTGTTACCAATCACACCTTAGAGATTAATTTTCATCAAAATAAATATAAGTATGAAAGATTTTTTATCTTTAAAATAGATGAAAAATTTGAGGTAGTTCAAACATCCATAAATTTGACAAAATTGAATTATTGAACTCAAATAAGTCAATGTGGTTATTTATGTTGTTTTAAGAAAAGAAAGAAGAGGAGGAAAAAATAGTTAAAAGTGTTGTGTGGATGATACATTTAACTTTTATTGAATAATTCTTTAAACAAAGTTAACGTCTAACTAAACAAATTAGATATCTTCTTATTTGTAGGCATGACTAATAAAATTCTAATCTTAAATGAAATAGAATAAGCAATATATCAAATTTCAAATATTAAAACAGAAATAACAAACTTCTAAAATCTAGATAAAATATCCCACTACAGTTTTTGTAGACATACTTTCAACAATCTCATCTAAGTGACCTCATCAACTTTAGAACTTAGAATTAATCCACACTAGTATGGATAAGTTGTTTTCCATATTATATGATGAGATTTCTTTCGAAAACCCTTTGATCCACAGTAACTAAGAATTAATCTAGCAGGCAGCATGGGCAGTAAAGTGAGGAGAAAAGCTCCTCGTCCTGCTGGAGTTGCTGCGGTATGCTATTAGATGCAGTTCACGAATTAGTGGCTTGCTTTGGAGGACAATTTTGCACCAACATATGTGCCTGCATGACTTTTCCTTCAGAACTGCTTCACGTGCTGTGGTTGCTGCTGTTCCACTGATGACGACACAGCTTAATTAAAGCCACTTATCATTAATTCTATATAAGCCAGGTTAACATAACCTCTCTTAATTGGACCTTAATTAGTAATAAAATTGATTATTTTGGTTTTTTAATTTGGTTTTAGAATGAATGGCCTTGCTTGCAATTGCTTTGTGGTGTGTATTGTTGTACTTGTTTTGCCCGATCCAAACAAGTGCTTAAATTAATAAAGAGGTTGCTTAATATTAATTTTGCGTTACGAGTTTTAATTATGTGGTTCTTTTTTGCATACCTATGAATCATAATATAAGTTATGTTTGATAAGCAATTTTTTTAAATAAATTCTAGCATTTTTTAAAACATTTTTTAAAATTTCATGATTTTATTTTTTTTATATCATTTTAATTTTTTTTTTAAAACCACGGGTAGATCTTCACAGTGTGATTTCTATAATCTCTTTAGAATAATTTTGATTGCTATTGCTAACATAAAAGTTATTCAATTTGTTTAGACAACAAATCTTCATCTTCAATATTGCTAGTAAACGCATACCATAATTTTTAACTTTGTTCAAATCTAAGGGCAAGAACAAGATGTTAGTGCACCAAGGAGTTTAGATATGTGGAGAAATACTGAAACATGAAACTATAATTCACTAATTAGTTTTTTTTAAAAAAACTCGAGTTAATTAATTAAATATTAAAAGATTGAAAAATTGTATTAATTTTACCTTTCTTCATTCATATCTTATAGTTATTTAATCTTTTTTGTAGACTCTTATAACTTTAAATGCTTCCAAATTTTTTTATATAAAATCTATTCAAATCTTATAAATTATATAGTAGTCATTTCAAATCTTTTAAATTTTAATGATATAAATCAATTAAAATTTAAAACTATAAAATATTGATTATTAAAAAATATTTTATCAATGATAATTTTTCTGTCTTTATAATTCAACATCTTCTAGTAATTAATTTTAAAAATGTACTATCAATATTACGATTTTGAAAATCTGAGAGGCTCATTTGTTACTAGCCACACCTTAGGCTTAGAGATTAATTTACATCAAAATAAATTAAAGTATAAAATAATTTTTATGTTTAAAATAGATGAAAATTAAAACTTAATGTAATTCAAACTTTTATATATATATATATATATATATATATATATATATATAAAATTAATTTACCCTTCCATAAATTTGACAAAATCGAATTATTGAACTTATTTTTTTTTAAACTTTACCAAGCAAAATGTCTTGCCGGAACTACATTTAAAGACATTAAAATAAAACTAAACAATGAGAAACAAATTATTAATATGCTAAAGTTAAGATTTAATCGTTTGAATAGTATATGAGTTCAATCTTTGATGAAAATAATTATTAGTGAGACTTTACTTATTTTTTGATTGAACTTCAAATTAGACAAAGTCCCTTTCTCAATATGAACTAGAGGATTAAGACAAAAAAAAAAAAATATAAAAATAGTTGTTGAGTATAATTTAGAAAATAGCTTTCTATTTTTATGCAATAGTTGTTGTGCAATCTAAGGATGATAAACATTGAAAAAAATTTAATTTTCACATTTTTATCAATGGATTTTAAGCAACCATATAAATAAATCTAATATTATTCTTTAACCCTACAATCTTAATTAAGACTTATATTTATGAGCTTCTTGTTCAACTTTTCCTTTATTACTACTCAATGTAAAACTTCACCTTACATTTTTATTTTAACAAATATTATTATTACTACTTAATAGTTTTTGTACTTGCTTCACAATACATGATAAAGAGTAATTGTATTTTTAATTTGTACAAAGAAATAGTACAATAAAGAGAGATAGGATCGGGAGAGAAGAACTTGATAAGCATAAGATAAAAGGATTGATAGGATATATAAAGAGAGATAAAGAAAACAAAATATTTTACAAATAATATATAATTCTGTGATAATTAAAAAGTTAAGAGTCTATATGAATGTGATTTTCATCACAATTCACAATAGGTTTGATTCGAAACAAATTAAGTATACGTCAATGTGTGGTGATCTCACCTGTATGACCCCATCAATGTTAGAACTTCAAAATTCAAATCCACTAGTATGGATAAGCTGTTTTCCATATTATGTTGTCGAGATTTCTTTCGAAGACCCTTTCATCCACAGTCACTAACAACATCCGCATATATCCATCGTATTCCTTCAGAAACCATAATATATGCTAAGGTACATATATGACAGCTCATACGGAATAGATGCAATTGCTAGGTTAACGGGATGAAGATTTCTCTGCCGTAAAAGACAAGGAAACTTACCTCAACCTATACTTATATTTTCCTACCTTTATAAAATTAATAGAATATAAGAAGAAAAAAGTATAGTGGTTTAAAACATGTGTAATTACACATGTAAATAGTTAATTTTGTCTAATAAATAATTAAAAGTAAATGAACATGATTACATATAATTATTGATATGTTATTAAAAATGTCATAAGATTATTAAAATATTAAATAGTGGTTATTTTTGTCTTAGATGATTAATGATATTCACAAGCTTATGTTATGTATTGATAGTCACATGTGACAATTAACTTCATTTATAAATATCATATACTTTGTTTTAAAAGTGGTTAAGAATACCAATAAGTCATTAGTATCTTTAAGTAAGGTCTCATGTTCAAATTTTGTACATGAAAAAAATATGATTGGGAGGGAAGAATTCAACTAAAAGTGGTCAATCAAATTCTTCAACGGAAATTAGTCATCTAGAAAATTAGTGAATAAATCAATAACATGATTAAAAAAAAAGTGGTTTAAGAATAAATAGGTGTGCTTCAATGATTGTATATGCAATTATCAGTATATAATTAATAGTATCGCGAGTTATTTAAATTTGATATATCTAATCATTTGTCTGACATGTAATTAATAATGTAGGTCATCAAAGTATTTCACAGTAAACTTTATCTCACAAGTAACAAATATCAACATGTTGATAATTTATTATGCATTCTCGTTTATTTTTTTATGCATACAATCTCATTTATTTATTTTCAATTACTTCTTTTTTCCTATGGAATGTATTTATGTCATTTCATTCAACAAAAGTTGTTCAATACAATGAATAGGTTGATAAGAACTATAGAAACTAGGAAGTATGTATTGAAAAAATTCTAAGTTCTATATCGATTAAAGATAGTATCAAGATAATATATATATATATATATATATATATATATATATATATATAAGTGTGGGACAATTCTCATTTTATAAAGTAATTTTTAGGGTTGAGTTAGGTTCAAACTCATCTTTTAAGATGATATCAGAGTTTATCCTAGATTCATTAATGGAACACTCGAAAAAACTTAAGTCCCACGTCAAACCCACTCGATCATGAACAGTTTCGTTAAGACAAAAGCCAGCTAGCTGTACGAATATCATTACTCGTTATAAATTAAGATCAACAAGCAGATCGAATCAGATGCAAAAATGGCCCTGTCCTTCTCCAATATTCATACACATTAAGCATTTACCATGAATTGACTCACACTTACAGCAGTCAGCAGCAGCATGAGCAGCATGAACTAACTCATTACTTTTGTTTTTTATACTAAGATGGTATCATAGCTATACCAAAAAGAATAACATAAAAATTATAAGTGACTTGCAGTGGAAGAGAGTTCTGCAGCAAGACATGCGCGTGTGCATGACCATTCTTAAGAACTGCTTCACGTGCTGTGGTGGTTGCGGTTGTTCCAGTGATGACACTGACACAGCTAGCAGCTGACATCACCTTTATATTTATAATTTTTTTAATCCGTAGAAATAGAACAATCTATCTTATCTTGGAGTTGGACCTTGTTTCCAAGGACCATAAACTGGAACTTTTTCCCTTTTCCTTTTAATTTGGTTTTAGAATATCCTTGCTTGCAATTGCATTGTGGTGTCAGGTGTGTATTGTACTCTAATGGCCGGTGTCTTGTTTTACCCGAGCCAAACGAGTGCTTAAATTAATAAAGAGCTTGCTTACTAATTTTGGCAAAGTCATAAATTTTATGTTATTCTTTTTGGTATAGCTATGATATCATCTTTGTATAAAAAACAAAAGTTATTCATACAAAAAATTATATAACATTTTTTTTGTTATCTATCTTTCTTCATCATATCACCCATTTTATCTCATATTTCTCTTAATCTTTTCCTTTTTATTAATTATTTATAAAAAAAAACTATTAGTAGAAAAAATTGTATGAATGTATATAAATGTCTTATTACCTTAATGGTTCATCATTAAGAACAAATGCCTCCTTGTTAATTAGACTTGAAGGGATTTCCCCTCACTTAATGGGATTCAAGTATTGGAGGATGAGACAAGGTTAGGAGAATCACCGTACCACACGTTGGGGAAGATTTTCTACTTGAATTGATACAAAAAGAAAAATGATATGATCGGTGTTGCGAAATCGGCAAGTATATCATTCGTTCAAATAATAAAGTGATTAGTAAGATATCGTTTCCACGAAGATTAGTGCACCGATTGTATTATAACTCGTATCTAGAAGTTGGATAAATAAGTGTTTGGTAAAAAGTATGGATTGTTTGTTTGAACAAGTATAAGTAAGATGAGAATTAAAGCATAAATATAAGCTATGAACAATGAAACTAAGTTGTAACAATATAAAGGAAGCATAGCCAGGACACCTACACTCGATGATTCCTTCCAATGACCGCGTATCGCACACTACATTCAATTATCTAAGTTACTCAGCGGTTGTGTTCAACACATGTTAGTTATTCATCAATCCCTCAATGAAATAACTCTTTAACCCACTTGAAAGTTCTAATTCCTTAGTCACCTTCCTAAGATTAAGCATTAAGCAAACACTAGAATAAGCTACAAGCATACATTTCTATCCCTAGATAATGAAAGGCAAGTCACCACACTTAGTTCCAAGACTAGAACCCTAATATTCCTATTGTGAACCCTAGCTCTTAACTCTTAACTAGATTGATCAAGTCCAATAAAGAGATAGACAACATTTAAGCAAAGTGCAGTGAAATAACTTCGATAAATGAATAATAGCATTCAATACATTCCAATGGAAGTTTACATCAAGTGCTTGGCCCTAGCTACAAAATAAATTAGCCAAACCTAATTATGGTTGGCACTGAACTAGCAAAAAGAAACATGCCCAGCTGAAGTACAAAGAAGAAGAAGGTGGAGAAGGGTCTCCACTTAAGCCTTCAACTCCCAAACCCTAGCCAAGCTCTCCAAGCTTTCTCAAACCCTTTTCCAAGTGATTTTCGTGCTCCAGAATACCTTCAAAGCTCTGGGTTCAAGTATTTATATGAGGGTAAGTAAAAGTCCAAATCTGCCCTCAACAGCTTTTTGGAATAACACAATCAACAGTCTTCCACGCTGGTAGCGTGGCATTCCAGAACAAAATGCTTATTTACTTCATATCCCACGCTGGTGGCGTGGACTTCCAGTGAAAATTGCTGTTGGAGGCTGCATTCCACGCTAGTGGCGTGGGTTCCACGCTGGAGGCGTGGGAAGCTTTGCAATTTTGGGCTTGTGTCATATGTTTTCCTACTATAAAGATGCTCAAATCAACATAACATGTAACAGGGAAAGATTCATCACAATTATGGGCAATTATAGACTGTTTGTGGATGATTCTTTACTTCTAATAGCTTGGAAAGACTATGTGCTAGGCGCATATCAGTCGGATGGATTCAAATTCAACCCAATTTGGTCAATTTGTAAGTGTAAAAAATGTAAACGGAAAAAATAGGAAAAAAAAATTAAAAAATATAAAAGTTGAAAGAAGATGGATATATTATCTCATAAGTTAGACTAAAAAAGGAATAAAAAAATAAACATTGTTGAAGATTAAGAATCATTCATGTATTTTTTTGTTATATCTTAAGATCAATGTTTAGATTGATTTATTGTCACACAAAAGCTTTTGCAATAAAATTGTGAAAAGAAGAAAAATTGCTTTAATAACATTAAATGTAAATATTCTAAACCATATTAAGAGTACTTCATAGTTTTATAATAATATAAATATATGATTTAATTATTAAAAAGAACAGCGAAAAAAAAATCCTCTCCAATAGTAGGATGGTTTGGAGTGGAGAGTAGTTCAATTTCTCTCCCATCAGCTGCTACCTCCTAATCCACCATCTTCTTTCAGAAAATCATTATGTGTGTTCCTCGCTATTACTACCCAAACTAGGCCAGAAAAACCTTTGACTAGAGGTTGTCTAGCCAGAAGTTGCAGAACATCTCTGCCTCACCAAAAGTTGCAGAATGTCTCTGCCTTGTCGGAAAACTAAATTTGATGCCTCCTTAGAAAAGCAGCAGCTCCGCTCACTATTGGCCCCAAAAATGACCGTGAAAAGCATCGTTCCAATCGCAGCAGTCATGCACGATTGATAACGATGATCCAAAGATGCTCTAAAATAGTAGTGTAATTCATAATATCATTAAAAAAATAGTAGTGTAATTCATAATATCATTAAAATCACAAGTAGAAAAGGTATGAGAGCTGTTAAAAGAAGTAAAAATTAATTGAATGGTTAAACAATGGAATCCAAAATGGAATTGGGTGACTAAGCAAATTGCATTACAATAGAGGGCCCGGGGATGGAGCAGAAACTCGACTTTCAAGAGTTCTTTGATTTGCACTTGTTACATATATTGGATGAACGACACCTATAGCATGAGACAAGTTTTCATCTTTTCCAATCAATGAGGATATCAAGCATTAGACGTGATTTTCCCTAAAACATTGTAAATAGAAGGTTTCATTATTTAAACCTCACTCTGTAAAATACTTAGATTTTGCCACCCAAGTTTATACCTCCGCCTCAACTACATCCTTAAAAGGAAGGAGCAAAAATCCGATATTGGTAAAAAGATTGTTTCCATCATTTAGTGAAGCAGGTTAGAGATCCAAATCATCCATATCTGGCACCCGACTAGGAAGTTTATTCTTGTCATGTGAATTATCCACCACAGCTGCCTCGGTTGTTGTCAGTAGCAATGACACACTGCACAACAAAATAGTTAAATCAATTATAATAGCCGAAGACAGTTTGTCTTTAAAATGCACAAGACTTGTATTCACCCTTGATTTAATTTAAGATATAACATGATTTTAACCCACTGAAATTACACATACTTGTGCACTTCACATAAATAAACTCAGTGTAGTGAAGCTAGACAAAGAAAATGCAGTGCGATGATATAATTTTACCTGGCAGCATCTACCAAAGCAGTTCTAACAACTTTGAGAGGATCTATTATTCCAGCCTTTACCATATCAGCATAGACGCCTGCATTAGCAGAATAAGCACAGACTAAGCATAGAAAGATTACTGAAAAAAAGAAAAAACTCTATGGTATAATAATTATTCAGAATTTTCTTTTTAAACGTCAAGTGAAATAAAAAAAAAAAAGAAAAAAGCAAATGGTGCAAAGTGCAAACTGGAAACCAGTAATAAAGATTGTAGCTAGTAACTATATGAACAAAAGCAAGCAATCAATGAAGTCAATGAACAAAAACAAGCTCACTCCATTATCTTGGACAGAAGTCAATGAACAAAATAATACTAACAGGTGGCAAATAATAATTGTAATGGATTTCAATGTAATTTTCGATGTAATTTTATTATATATGCAAAATGGTTACAAACCTTTAGCAGCATCAAAACCTAAATTATGATCATCTTGTTCCAACAATTTGCTATGGACCAAAGCACCATCAAAACCAGCATTTGAAGCTATTGTAAACGTCGGTGCCTAGGATGAATAACATGCATTGTCAGGGAAGATGAAAAATTACCAAGCAAGTAAAAATATCAAAATAGAGAAAAGAAAGTGATGCTTTATGCTACAAAATAACATAAGTGCAGCAAATGATACTACCTTGAGTGCATTTTGAATAATTTGTACTCCTCTTTTCTCATCTTCATTTTGGGTTTGAAGGTTATCCAAGACTTTGGTAGCATATAGGAGAGCAACTCCACCACCTGGTTCAAATAATTACATATTAACTTTAATCGATGAACGAGTGTTCTAAGAATGGGAATAAGAATACAAAGTACAATCCCTTGCCTCTTCTATATACTTATTATCCCATCAGAAAGAAGGAAAAGTGAATTACCTGGAACAATTCCCTCTTCCACAGCTGCTCTAGTGGCATTTAAAGCATCTGTTACTCTATCTTTCCTTTCCCCAACTTCGGCCTCACTAGCCCCCCCAACCTGAACATTTGGTTGCATCTTCCATGTGAGGTAATGAATATAAAATAATCATTATATAGACTAATATTTTTAAGGATGAGTGACAAACTTTGAAAACGGCTACACCACCAGATAGTTTTGATAGGCGTTCCTGTGCTTTTTCTTTATCAAACGTGGCAGAACTCTTTTCCATAGCTGTCCTCAGCTACAAAGATACATGATTATTAAACATCACAAGTTTATTCTAAATTAAAAACTTTTGACTATAAGCCACATGAAGGCAATCTAAATTGAGTAAGGCAATTGGAAAACATTGTCATGACATGTCAACTTTTGAAAACTGAAATGTCATTATGTATAATTTTAAGGTCTACACAACAGACATCACTTGATCAACATAGCTGCAAAATTAGAAACAGTACACTGCGCACAAAACACTAAATGGCATGAACCCACTAAACATGTAATAATTCTTGTGAGTTCTATAAGAAAATAACTACAACATAAAGGCATTATTATCATGTAGTGCTGTATGAATGTGGAAATAAGATAAACATAGCAAACAAAAAGTGCTCCAAATGCATGCTTAGAATAAGGCCTAAGTTAAGAACCTAGTAATTATGTTCATTAAAATCAATTAGAAAAGAAGAAAAGAGATACATACAAAAATTATTCAGCTGAATGATTAGAATATTTAAAAAATATATGACGTACATGTAAAAATCTAATACTTCAAAAATAAAAAAGACACCTGTTCACATCTCTCTTCAATGACCTTCTTATCCCCACCACCGTGTAGAATAATAGTGTCATCAATGGTGATGGTAACCTGTTGCACATTATAATAGATTTTATATTATATGACAGACTGTAGAACCATCTATTACTTATGTTGGTAATTGGTTCAAGCCACATACCTTTTTTGCAGTGCCAAGCATTTCTGGTTGGACTTTATCAAGAGCGAAACCACGCTCATCTGTGATGACCTGTTTTCAAATTCATCATAATCTTTTTCATAACAAACAAGCTGTAGTCCCAAGACCTTGAATAGATGAGTTATTAAAATCTTGAAAAGAAAAAAGAGTGCACCCTTAATGGGTATCAGACAAATAAAATGTGGATAGAAAATCACCTCTCCTCCAGTAAGAATTGCAAGATCGTCTAGACTTGCTCTTCTATTATCCCCAAAACCAGGAGCTTTTACAGCACAAACCTAAAGTACAAGAAAGTTGAAATCAAAGAAAGTAAAACAAGTATTTATACAAAATAAAACTCCAAGTAGCTTGTCATATTAAGGTCAAACACATAAAACAATTTACAAATCCATAAATAATACTTACCTTAAACAAACATGCAAACAAGAAAAAGAAAGCATGCACCAGATACACACTCCTGAAAACTAGTATGGAAACTTCACTTGTGGTAACCAAAATTCTTCTACAGATGTTAAAGTTTACCATACATTTCTGTAAGGTAGGATTGTAGGACTTGAGAATCTAACAAGAGTCCACTCAATTATATGTGAATTTATAAAAAAATAAAAATAAAGAAATTATTGTCTTTCTAAAGGTTTTGATGAATGACTTTTCTCACTTCCAAGTTAATGGTACCAAGTAAATCAAATCTTTAATGTTGTTAGAATTTGGAAAAATTTTCAAGGGTTTTGGATGTAAAGAAAGAAGATAATGGCAGTAAACAGACAATGCACAGTTCAAACTACCTTTATGTAGTCACTTGCTGATGGATGGTATTGTCTTTATTTTGTTTGGATTGGACTCATCATTATTTTGTTGTTTATCAATCTACTGAACCCTTAGTATCATGTAAAAGTAAAACCCAACACAAAATGAAGAGAAACAAAAGAGAGAAAGATAAAGAGATAGGAGAACAAGACAAGAAAGCATATGCAAGTCGTAGGCAGCATAAAGATCACAGAATATTAGACACGAATCCAGCATTCAAGTTCATTGAAAGAAAAGGTAGCAGGAAATATAGCTAAGGCAAAAAGCAGCAAGACCGATCACCTTAAGCCCTGCGTGATGCTTGTTGAGTATGAGCATAGCCAATGCATCACTCTCAACATCTTCAGCAACAACTAGGAGTGGTCTTTTTTTCTGATAAACATTAAAATAGTAAAGTAAATAATGAGAATGTTGAAATTGCAAATGAAAATGAGCACATTGAATCAGGATTAGCTTATCCACCGTTACTGCCAGCTCCAGTATTTTCAGCAGTGAATTCATGTCTGAAATTTTCTTGTCATGGATGAGAATAAAGGGGTTCTCCAATTCCTAATAAAATTAAAATTAAGAAAGTTAACCAAATTGAACGAAGCTTTTTATTTGCATGAAGTGCATCATGTTGAAATTAACCAAGATACTTTTGTCAATTGAATCTATAGCTTAGCATGAAGCCATTGATATTAAATA
This sequence comes from Glycine tomentella, assembly GCA_007407185.1. NCBI lineage: Eukaryota > Viridiplantae > Streptophyta > Magnoliopsida > Fabales > Fabaceae > Glycine > Glycine tomentella. The sequence goes on from PYAF01002543.1 coordinate 838,038, forward strand.
TCAACAAAAATTCATATTAAAAAATGAAAATAGGCTTTGGAGAAAGTAAGACTACTTTTACAGAGCAAAGGCATGAACTTCACAGTAGAAAAAGGAGACTTTGTAATACATAATTACATACTAATATTAATGCTAATAATAAGAGAACATTTGTCCAAACGTACATCATTATCAGATTTTAATCCAAGGTAAATCTATTGTAAGACAAATATGTCAGTTCATTTTTTTTAGAATGTTTGACATTTTGCATAATCCTTCCAGTCTCGATTATAAGAAGAAAAATGATTTCACACTTATTAATGAAATTAGTTAACTTCATTAAACTGTATCAATCCCTATTAAAAAATAAACTTTTTTTCCTAAACTACACTTCATTGGAACATAATATCAAGCATAAAAAAGAGCCTTCGGAAATAAAACACCTATTAAATAAAGGGTATTGTAAATAGTTTCATTAAATAAGGAAAAAATAGTTGAGATTTGCTTATATTTGAGACCAAGATAGAAGAGATTTTTTTTGCTTATATTCGAAACCGGAGGGAGTATATGTTACTGACAAAAGAATAAGTCTGCACTTACACATTTCCGGGTCTTCTGATCAGTAATAAAATAAGGAGATATGTAGCCTCTGGTTAACTTCATTCCTTCTACCACTTCCAACTCATTATCCAAAGTGTTTCCATCCTGAAAGTTTTTAAAATTATAGATACCATGGACTGAAATTTGTTGTGTAATAAGTTCACAAAAATGGACAAATTTGCTTACAACAACAGTAATGACTCCTTCCTTCCCAACTTTCTCCATTGCCCTTGCTATCAGTTCTCCAATGTCACGCTCCCCATTTGCAGATATAGTTCCAACCTACTAGTCATGTACAAGAAATGAATAGCCAATAAACAAAACATAACTGATAGCAATAGCGGGCCCAAGAGGACACTAAGGAAGCCTAACCACCTCCTAGATTTCGTGTGACACCAGCAGGAAATTATTCATTTGCAGTGCAGCAGTTGGTTATAACAACTTAGGATATTTTACCAAATTCTGTTATGCTTTATTATCTGTTTTTGTATTTAGTGCAGCTGGCCAATAATTGGCATCTTTATCCTTCAGTTGCATCTGTAAATACTACTGAACGAAATAAATAAGACCAGAGAATTATCATGTCAGTTTTCCTTTTTATTTCTATAGCATGGTAGTCATACCTATCAATAACCCAGTTTAATGAATGACACTTAATTTATCCATCAGGTAAGTAAAATGTAAGTAATGCCAAAAATCTTCAATGCATATGCACCTATAATTAATAATAGGAGGCAAGCAACAAGCATCATACAGTAAATCGATTTTCTTAACAAAAATTCATTCAGCAAAGTAAAAGTTTCTTGAGAAGCCCTTGCACCTGGGTTATCTCTTCTGGTGTACTTATCATCAATGCTCTGCTCTTCAACTCAGTAATTACAGCATCAACTGCCTTATTTATTCCATGACGTAAATCCATAACATTTATGCCGGCAGCAATCGATTTGCATCCTTCTGTGAGTATTGCCTGAGTCAAAACAGTTGCACAAGTTGTACCTGGAATCAGAGAAGAAACATTGACTTGTAAGATATGAATGAGTATTAAAAGGGAATAGGTAAAGGCAAATATAACTGAGTTCGTCTCTATGTTTTCCTCCTTACATGAAATAGGGTGGAAATTGTTAGAGGAGATTATTTTAATATTTTCAAACATCTTTTAAATTATAATTTTAGAAAATATTAATTTAA
>PYAF01002543.1:858177-887129 GCA_007407185.1 Glycine tomentella
TATTGTATTTTCTGTTGCATTGTTGACCATTAGATGTGGTGACTTGTATTGGTTAGTTACAATTAGTTAGTGGCTGATGTAATAAAAGGGGAAAACCTTCTTTCATTGGGATTTTTTAGTAAAAATACACAAAAGTTTTCCCTTCTCATTCTCTCTGTTTCTGGTGCTATTTTTCTGTTAGGGTCCGCGTCCCTTTCATACTGGCGGCGACTTCACCAGCCATCTTCATGCCGCTCTCCGCAGAAGCAGTATTGAAACCTACCTAGACTACAGAATCCAGAAAGAATAGGAGCTTTGGGTAGAACTCGTGAAAGCCATCAAAGACTCCACTCTCTTCTTGGTTATCTTCTCAGAGAACTACGCGTCTTCTAGTTGGTGCTTGAATGAACTGGTTGAACTAATGGAATGCAGAAAACAAGTAGAAGATGTTGATGTAATTCCAGTGTTCTACAAAATAGACCTATATCAGGACGCTCTCTATGCAGCACCCAATTTATCTGGCTTCCATTCTCACACATACAGGTGTGGTCTCGTATGTTATAGTTTTTTTCCCTCTCAAAAGTTATTCCAAAACTCTAAACTTAGAGAAAATATTAAAAATTAATTAAAAAAAAACAATAAGAGATGTAAAAATATAATTATTATATAACTTAATATTTTAAATATCATTTATTTGAATATAAAATATATACAAGGTGCTTATAAAAATGTATTTAAAACATTTTAATGTGTTATCTAAAAAAATATTTTAATTAATGTGGATATCAAAATTTTCAAAAAAAATGTTTCACTTTAAGAAAAACATCATAACCTTAATTACAAGTGAAATAAGATGATATTTTCAAACTTTAAATTTTGTCATTTGGACAATCGTCTTATACTCCTAACTTCACATGAAGATAATTTACTTAACATCACAAATAGAAACTTTAAATATTCACGTGAAAGCACAAAAAATTCATTAGCAAACAAATTGGCACAAAAATTAGGACTGACTTAAGTCCATACCTAACCTGCTTATATATGGGACTGACGTTTAAATCCCTTATTTAATAGGCTAAATAAAAAGAGAATTATTATAAACAGCTCATAGATTTGGGTTCAAATTGAAAACTCAATTCAAATTAAAATACAAATGTGAAATTTCACGACAATTATTAAATTTTTAGAGGGTAATATCCCGTTATGTTGTCATTTTAGTCTATATTATATTATATGTTGATATCATGTGTTCTTTTACTTAAGATTTAATTATATTTTTAGTTTCTTAATTAGGTATCACAATTATGCAATTTTAATTTTTTTAGTTTTCAATTATACCAATTGAATCTTCCAAATATTATACATGTGTGATTTTGGCCCCACACATTCCAATTGTGCCAATTAGATCTACTATGTATCAAAATTGTGCAATATTTTAGTCTTTCGGTTAGTTGGAATCTATTGACGCAACATTAATTGATGATGTGTTTAAGGATTAAAAACACATGATTGCCAGACATGTTAAATTCAATAGGCATTCTTAGAACTTTTAAGAGTAAAATCACACTACCTTGAAAGGCTCAATTGATACAATTGAATAAAATTGCACAATTGCAATAGAGTATCAAAAATACAATCAAGCATTTACTTTAATTATGGAGGAAATTCTATTTTGTCTATTTGTTATTTCTTCCATTGGAATCTAGAGGTAAATGAAAGGGTAATTGTTCTTAAATGAAATTCTTATTCTTAATATTGATTTATTTTCATTTAAAGTTTAATTTTATTTATTAACTTACTATACGTAATTATATTCTTTTATTTAATCTTTGTATAGGACTGAGACTGACTTGATTGAAGATATTATTAAAGTTGTTTTGAAAAAAACTAAATCAAAAGTACCCATATGACTTCAGAGGTCGTTTCATATCTGATGAAAACTATACAAACCTTGAAACATAACTGAAAATTGATTCAAAGGAAGTTCGAGTCAATGGAATTTGGGGCATGGGAGGTATTGGTAAAACAACCGTTGCTGCTGCTATTTTTCATAAGGTTTCTTCTTGGTATGAAGACACTTGCTTCTTAGAAAACGTGGCAGGGGAATCAAGAAGGCATGGACTAAATTACGTAACCAACAAACTTCTAAGTTGCTAAGTGAAGACCTTCATATTGACACTCTTACATTGAGACCCTTAAATGTTACAAAAAGACTCGGGCATAAGAAAGTTTTCATTGTACTAGATGATGTGAATACTTCACAACTTTTAGAGAATCTGGTCGGAGTGGATCACGACTGGCTTGGAGCTGGTAGCAGAGTCATTGTGACAACCAGAGATAAGCATGTCCTTATAACTGGAGATGTTCAGATAATTCATGAAGTCAAGGAAATGAACTATCAAAACTCCCTTAAACTTTTCAGCTTTAATGCCTTCCGCAAAACCTATCCTACAAAGGAATATGAGGCGTTATCAAAAAGAGCAATAGTTTATGCCAAATGAATCCCTTAGCTTTGAAAGTTTTGGGATCATTTCTTCGTTCCAGATGTGTAAATGAATGGGATAGTGCACTAAGTAAACTAAAGAAAAATCCTATTAAGGCAATTCAAGCAGTGTTGAGATTTAGTTATGATGGCTTAGAAGATGAAGAGAAAAACATTTTTCTATACATAGCTTGTTTTTTTTAAAGGTAAAAAAAGAGACCATATAACAAAAGTATTGAATGCCTGTGGTTTTTCTGCAACCATATGGATAAGAAGTCTAGTAGACAAAGCTCTTATCACTACTAATGCTTCAGATAGTCGCATAGATATGCACGATTCTACTATAGATAGTTGCACTGATATATATGCACTATTCTACTGCACATAGTTGCATAGATATGCACGATTTGATACAAGAAATGGGTAGAGGAATTGTTCGTGAAGAATCTATTAACAATCCTGGGCAACGCAGTAGATTGTGGGATCCTGAAGAAGTCAATGATGTATTGGCAAACAATACAGTAAGTGAATGATGCATTGACTTGCCTTCCTAAACATGTGTCTCTATAAAAAAAAAAATGCAAATTATTACTAAAGAACTAACACTAATTGTAATTTTTATTTATCAGGGAACTGGTGCAATTGAAGGAATATGGTTAGAAATGTCTCAAATTCAAGATATAAATCTAATCTCCGAATCATTCAGAAAGATGCCAAACTTGATTTTACTTGATTTCCAATCCCTGAATGGAATGGAGACTTTAAAAGAATAAATTCAGTGTACCTTCCAAAGGGCCTTGAATTCTTACCTAAAAATTTACGATATTTTGGGTGGAATGGATGTCCATTAAAATCTCTACCATCAACTTTTTTCCCTGAGAAGCATGTTGAGCTTTCCATGCGAGACAACAATGTGCAAAAACTTTGGCATGGAGGACAGGTATGCCTGCTTCACATATCGATTATGTATTTATGTTACGGATTTGCTTTTAATAGAAATTGAAGTCTATTTGAATAATGAAAAATTTCTAGGAAATGTACTAATTTGTCTGATCTTTTATTTGTTGTTGCAGAATTTGCCAAATTTAAAGAAAAGAAAATTGACCTTTTTGGCTGCATAAACCTACTAGAGTGTCCAAATTTGTCTCTTGCCCCAGATCTTAAACAAGTATGATAAGCCACTGTGAAAGCTTGTCTTATGTTGATCCATCAATTTTGTCCCTCCTGAAGCTAGAAATTTTAAATGTAAGTGGATGCACGTCGAATAAGAGCCTTAGCAGCAATACTTGGTCAGAATCTCTCCGACATTTGTATTTAGAAGGATCAGGTTTGAATGAACTGCCCCCATCAATTTTGCATATAAAAGATCTACAAATCTTTGCCTCTTCAATTAATTATGGTCTTGTGGATCTTCCTGAAAAATTTTCCAAAGAAATTGTACTCTCTGAACCAAGGAAACATGACCGAGACACTTTCTTCACCTTATACATGGTACTGTCTAGTTCTGGCTTCCAGTCAGTAACAGGTCTAACTTTTTGCAATTGTCAAAGCTTGGGCGAAATCCCAGACAGCATCTCCCTGTTATCGTCATTGCTATTCTTAAGCTTCTTTGGTGAATGCAAAATGCTTCGACGTATACCTGCACTTCCACAATCCATTCAGTGCTTCCTCGTCTGGAACTACCAATCTCTCAGACAGTGTTAAGTTCAACGAATGAACCATCGGAATCACTCTACTGCACTTTTCTGCTTGCTAACTGCATAAAATTGGATGAACATTCATTTGATGCAATTTTGGGTGAACCACTTCAATCAGAAGTATAGAAGATGAATTCGTGGATAATTATATGTATCAATCAGCAAAGATTTGCTACTCTTTACCAGCTAGAAGTGGCAAAGTTCGAGAGTGGTTCGATTGCCACTTCACACAATCTTTGGTCACTGTTGAAATTCCCCCTAAACTGTTGGGTTTCATTTTCTACTTGGTTGTTTCTCAAGTGAAATTATGTCACATTGGATGCTATGGAAGTATAGGATGTGAATGCTTTTTGGAAACTAGCCAGAATGAAAGGATCAGTACAACAAGTTTCGTTTTAGATAAAGCCATGCTTATTCATCCACTTCCATTTGAATTTATGACTGATCATGTATTTATATGGTATGATGGACGAATTTGCAAGAAGATAATAGAAGTAATTAAAGAGAGGAGAACCATTAAAAGTGGTGATCCAAAGCTTACATTTAAATTCTTCACTCAAACCCAATATAACCAGGAAGCAGTGAACATATAAGAGTGTGGGTTTCGATGGATTTGTTCCTTCGAAGAAAGAGGATGTAAATCCGAGAGCAGCAGGGAAATTCATGAAGTAGAAGCCAATGTTGTCCCTAATCAAGTGGAGGGCTCCGAGTCTAATGAGCAAAAAGAAACTTTAAACTTGAAAGCAGAAGATACATATAATCTTCCTAAAATTATTATACTCATAGGGAAGGGTACTTAATTTAATTTACATATTTTGTTGCCGTTGCATTTTCTGTTACAGCAACATAAGCTAATAAAATATTGTAGTTTATGAACAGTTATCGCCTCTTGAAGAAATCTTGCATGTTGGATTTGGTGGAGACCTCGTGTAACATTATGAAATTCTGGTGCCCTGATTATAGCACTCTTGCAATCTGAAGACGTGTAAGCAATAGGATGCAGAGGCATAGGCCGATCGAGTATGAATATGGTAGTATGATCAAGCATTAAGTACGTTTTGTTGATCTTAGTCACTTTGTTTTTGGTTCTTTAAGATTTTTATTTTTTTTTTGGTTCTTTGTCCTTGGTTAGTTTTCGGCTCAACTAGAACAGTCTCTTTATTGTAGAATGCAAAAGAGAGAGAAGGCAAGAATTGATAAGCGGGAAAAAAATTGGTAGCATCATTAGTTGAATAATAATGGACAATTTTAATAATACTATTGATTATTTTAAGAGCAAAATATCTTTTTTACGCATAATATAAGCCTTTATGAAGGCACGATCAAGGCAAGTAAAACTTAATAAGTTTCTATTGATATGAAAGGAAAAGGGGTAGTATTTACTTGCCGCTGCATCCTCAAATGGTAGTGGATACTAGTCTATATATAGTTGTAGTTTTGTATATTCTCTCTGTTCTATCACTATTTATATATAGATATATAAAAGGTTGTAGCTATATTTTGTTGATGGCAAATTAGCATATATATCAGGTTGTTCTCCTAACATACTATTAAATGGTGTATATTTACTTGCCCATGTTTAACTGAACTTTAATTTATGCAATTAATTTACTTCTGCTATATAGATAAAGTTGTTGCCATGTGTTGGACGACATGCGTCTAAGAGGACTATTACAAATTATTCTGCAAGGAAAACTGGTAGAGGGATATAGATCCATAATGATGTGCTTGATTAAAAGGACAATTCTACATCATGATTGTAATCTATATCCACATAAAAAAAAATTGGTATTACGAGTACAATTCTACATCATTTGTAGGGAGAAAAAAAAGAATAAGACTAAAAGGGTCCGTGTACACTATATGAACTTCATTTATTTGCATGCCCATGATATTAAAATAAAATAAATTTAAAATATATATATATATATATATATATATATATATATAATTATGTGTGTGTGTGTGACAATTCACCGCTTGTGTACCGCTAAAGCTTGAATCTGATTCATGCTCCTTGCCGCGAAGTAACATTTACAAATTACAAGCATGTAATTAATTGTAAACAAATTTCAGAAAAATATGCCAAATAAGAATGAAAAAAAAATGTAAAAGAAAAAAGAAACACAAGAACCATAACATATATAATATCAAACGTGTGCATGTCTAAAACCTTCTGATCATCCAACGGTCCATTTCCAGACCTTGAACCTCACATCCACTTGGCACTCCGTATTCTCAGCGGACGCCGTCGCCGGTTTCTCACCGTCAGGAAGAGATACGGCGACGCCGTCGCACAAAACGGTGATCCCGACTTGCGGCGTCTGGAACACGCTCATCTGGGCCTCCACCTTGGTCTCCAGCTTCACCTTCAGCGCCACCTGGCTCTTGCTCTTCATGCTCCTCTTCAGCTCCACCGCGGCGTCACTATCCACCACTTCCTCAGTGCTAGTAACATAAGCCTCGAGCACGGTGGTGTTCCTCTGGCGGTGGAGGAAGGAGGGGATGGTGGTGCTGGCGACGGCGGTGTCGCCATAGAGGAGGGATACGGAGGTAGGGTCATAGGAGAAGATGATTTTGTCGTTAGGGTTAGTTGTTGAGAGAGTGAGGTCAAACTTGGCGTTTATGGTGGAGGGAGTGGTGAGGTTGAAGGAGGAGAGTTTTAGGGAGGTGACGGAGAATGTGGGGCGTTGGGGACGGTAGAGAAAGTAGAGGACGGTGCCGGCGGCACCGATGAGGAGGAGGAGGAAGAGGAGGATCAGGAGGAGCCAGCAGCAGAGGGTGGAGGCACATCCGCGACTACCGCGGCGGCGGTGGTGCTGCGATTGGGGGCGGTAGGTGGGGCGGTTGGCGCCAGAAAGCTGCGATTTCGTGGCGGGGAATGTCGGCTTGGGGCCGGCGTTGGCGGTGGTTTTGGCCGCAGGGTGAACCCTATCAGTCATGGTGGGTTTTGTTTTTGAAGAATGTGTGTGTATGGAATAATGGAGGGAGAATGGAGAAGTTTAGGAGAATTGTGGGATGGGTTAATTTATGTATGGATTGAAGTTAAAAGATGGAGTTATAGATACTCAGGTTTTGGTGATGGGAGAAAGAAGGGTGCATGGAGTGGGGTAGCAAGGAAACAACAGATGCTAACATTCCAACACAATATATGCTCTCACTCTCACTGCATGCATTCTCCTTAATTTTGTATATCCCTTTTAGTATTTTCTTTGGATTAGGAATGAAGATTGAGGAAAATATGAAAATGAATGAAATAGAAATTATAAAAAAAGGGTAGAAAATGTATGTTATATATATAGACTGATAATTAAAAGGAAAAAAACACGAGTGGAGAAACTTCTTTTTGCTTATTAGTTTAATTTTGATAATAATGTTGTATGTTTTAGATTTAAAATTCACCTTTCTTATGATAGAGAGAGTTCTTAATTACTTGATATATCCAATACATGAAAAGAAAGAAAAGGAAAAACTCTTGTAAGTCAGAACATATAACTTTGGTAAGAAATAATAACTATAAATTACGATTATATAATTATATATCAATGATCAATATTATAAGTTAATCAATAATCAACATGACCAATTAAAAAATTTATGAGCATTTTTATTTAATCGATCATTCAAATAAAATTACCAATTATTTTCTCAGGAATAGTTCTTCGCTCTCAGCATAAATGCTTACATGCATGCATATATAATTATATATAAAGTTAGATTAATTCTAATTAAATAATAAAAATCATATATATATATATATATATATATAATATTGGTAGTATATTATTATCCAATTACGACATTGATGATAGGTGCTAATTACTAATTAATCAGACGGCATTTCATAGACATGTACAGATGCATACTACCTACCTAAGTAGCTAGTAGTAGTAGTATCTCAGTACTGCAGCTGATTTTATATTAATGAAGAAAATGTAATGAAGGATTAATTCATACTTCAAAGCAACGCACCTAGCCCTGCATGAGAGTGAACCTGTCCTCTTCCCCGGCCAGTAGTTAACACATAAATGTGATGTTAAGCGCCACCATATTTTTGTTAATTATTATCTGCTATATTTATTTCAACTCTCTGAAACTATATTAAGCCATTAATTCATTATAAAGCAGTTGCCGATGACATCTCTGAAATTCTCCAATTCTAATTGTAGAATGTCTCAAATGCAAAAAATTTATCAGACTTTAAGTTCCTCATTAGAACAGTGATCTATGCATGATACTTAGCGTGTCTTACCAAATCATTTATCAGATATCTAGAAAGAAAGAGAAAAAAAAACACAAATAAGATCCCACAAGGGTAAGCAGTCCCATTGAAAATAAATTAAGTTGCAACCACTACTACTTTCTCAGAATCATATTAATTGATTAATCATTAACACAAGGAAAGTCAAGTAAGAAGTAACGAACCAGCTAATGGCAAATCGATTCATTACCTTCTTATTGATATTTTATTTCTTTTTTTTCTCATTGAAATTGACTTCATACCTTCCATTGTTTATTTTAGTTTTCTACCTATATATTCATCCTCAACTAATTAAACTGCTATATATAAGTTGCTGATTGTTTAAAAATTATTTCAGGATAAATGATTTAATTAATAATTGACCTCTTTCCCATGCATGTATGTGACCTCTTCTCACAATTTAAGCATTTTATTAATTAAATCCCTTGAGAAACACATAAAGCTGTTCTGCTACATCCCAATTCACAGTTCACAACACAACACTAGCTATTTTGGTGATGAAAATGTTTTGAATTAACAATCTTGTACTGAGCAATAGTATTAAATAGTTAAATTTATATTAGTTACAATCTTACATTATGAAACGTTTCGTATAATTTTCATAACCGAAGGTTTATAACAACATATATATCCTACTTAATCATTTGAGCTAGTGACTGGCCTGCAGTTTGATTAAGTTTTTTTAGAATATTTTTAAAAGAAGAAAAAAAAAGATAAATTTTTTCATAAACTAAAATAAATTTTTCATTAATTAATTTCTAAAAAATTCTCATAAATTTTTTATAAAAATGAGAAGAAATCTATAATCTAACTAATATAGTTAGTTAATGAAAAATTTATTTTAACATATAGAGAAATTACTCTTTTTTTTTCTCTTAGAAGTATTTCTATAAAAACTTACCCTAATAAACTCCTAGATCCTTGATTTTTTATTTATCATTATTGCATATGGTGCTTGAATTAAAAATTCCATATCTAAAACACAGATTAATTAACAGTTAACACATCATATGTTGCAAAATAAATCAATAAAACGGTTAACATATCAAATGTAGACAATTAATGAGACGTATAAAATTCATAATCTTCCGTTTAATTAATCATTCATGTCGGATAGTCTAATTCTTCTAGTAATATATATTTCTTTCGTACGAGATGTGTTTGTAATTAGGCTTGTGGAAGAAACATCAGCAATGATATTTCTATATTAGGCAAATAGAAAAGGAAGGAAAAAGTTTGGAACGAAAGATCTGTTTTGGTAAACAACTTAATTTATTAGTGTAAGAACTTATGTATATAAGTTATTTTGATAAGTGAAAGAAGAAAAGTTTCTATATCATTTTTACAATAATTATCTTAAAAGTCATAATAATTGTAATAATTATGATAGTGTATATAGAAATTAAACTCAACTTATTTTAATTTATTTGGATACATCATTTTATAATGTTTTTAATATATAAATTGGATTTAATTTATTCATATTAAAATTAAATATATTAAAATTAAAAGTAGGTTTATAAAAATATTAACTCAATAAAATACAAACATGGTCTAACATAGTTAACAAATAACTTTGTTCTATAAATATGTGATCATAAGATTTGATCCTCAAATTTGTATATATGAAAAAATATATCCTTAAAAAAATCGATTCCTTAAATGAATGTCAAAATTCATGAATTAGTCATTGATTCCCAAATGAGGGAAATCCTGAATTTTTTTTTAAAAAAAATCACTAAGATAGCAAAGTTTTATGTTATGTAATATAAATGCGTGCATGTGTAGATAATTACTAAACGAACTGATGAGATTTTTTTGTTTTAATCAGAAAAACTAAAAGAATATGATTAATGTAGGAAAAAAAAGCCTTTGAAATGGTATATTAACTTTAATTAAAAAAATAAAAGATAAAAATTCCCTTAAAAAAGGGAAGTAGATGACCAAATTAATACCCTTAACTAGACAACTTTTAATATCATCAGCACACTCTAATGTTATAAGTAACATTTAATAAATGTGTTAAATGAAAGATAATATATGAGTTGTTTTCTATATTTATCACACTTTTAAAATAAAATAAGATTGTACATTAAATTAAAAAATATTATAATTTTATAATATCAAAAAATATTTATTTATTTCATTCCTACATGAAAAGTTAGCATAAACTAAAGGGTAAGAATACATCAACCATTATTATAATTTTATACATTCTATTAGTATTTTTCATTTTCTTTATTCCTTTTTTTATCACATTATAAATTTTATCGTGCTTATATTTTTTTCTCTTTTTTTTGTTTGGTAATGCAATTTCGGGGAATGCTTTGAGAATGCAACATCAAGCAATTTAGCCTCAAGGAGCTCCTCTTTTTTCTTTTTTCTTTTTTTTTTAAAAAAAGTGTAACTAAAGTGAAACAGAACATTTGAGGGCTTGTTCTGGACCCGTTAGTGGGTCCAAGCCCAAATTGCTACGCGGGCCAGGTTAGTCATCAGAAGCTCATCCTCGCAAATCGCAATGCACATGACTTTATCGTTAGCATCCAAATTAAAATTATTGACTCAAGTAACGTTTAAAAAATAAATTATTATACCCGAGGGAAACAAACCGTAGGAAAAAATTTGAGAAAAATAAATAAATTTTCTTCCTTTTACGATTTTGATATTGTATTGAACTAAAGTAATTCTTTAAGACCATTACTAAACAAAATAGTTAACGTTCGATCGTTTAAGTATTCCTATACTGTACTTGATTTTATTTCTGAGGGATAAAAAAAAATACTATGCTGGATAAAAACATTATAGACTTCAAATAATTTTTTTTTGACTTAGTTTCGTGTGGTATATTTAAACAAAAATAAGTATAAGAGAAATATCTATAAACTGTTCGGAAAAAGATGGGTGTGGAAAGTTATTTTCAATTTGTACGACAATGCACTTATACGAAGTGCATTATTTGGATTCATCAACCGCATCAGTGTCAATAATTTAACCCAACAACGAGGCTTTGTCTTTTTCAAACTTAGTAGGAAAAAATGAATCATGAGCATAATCACCGACAGTTGTGGGAACATTTGTGTATTTTTGTGTGGTTACCCAGTGGCCGTGCATGCTTCGGGTCACACGTTGTTCTCATGGTTATGTTACTATGTTATGGAGAGTCATAAAGTCCGACACTGCATTCTAAAACATTTAACCAAATCTCAAAGTTGTGTCTGTGGTGGGGACACTTCATCAAATGGATCAATCATGTGTATCTCCATCACCCAATTTTGCCTAACTACCTTCTTTCTTTCTCGGTTCCTTTTGTTAATATGTGAGGTTATTCGGTTAACACAGAAGGTGACAAATTGATTATGATGAGTAATTGTTAAACTAGTTTGGGTCCATGTTCCAGAGTTATGCGGTACCTAAGTATGAAGTATCAAATCTTTTTCTAAACAAAATTCCTATTGATATAAGGTAAATATGTCCAATATCAATGGATAATTATGAAGCAACACTAGGCTCAAGAAAGAAAGAAAAAAAAAAGTTTATCATGCCTTTAAGTTCAAGCAATATCAACTTGAGAGTAACTATTCTAAAAATCACTTCTGAAAACTTTTAAGACGAATAGTGATTCCCTCGAGCAATGTCAATTTTAGCAATCCATGCCTCGATCGCAAAACAAACATAAAACATTTTAATCGCTTATGACTCAATCCGATTACACCGGACAAAGATCAATTCGTCAAGAAATTAAAAAATTCAACACTTAAAAAGGTACTTAGTCACATGACAATCAAACAACCTTAATGACTCTTCTAGTCAGGAAGCTTCTATATAAACTACTCCTTTCAATAGATATACCTTGAATCACTCATTCTACCACTTCTCTCTCACACACTAACTTTAACATAAAAGTCTTTTTAAGTGTCGTTATTAAAGATATTAACATTATATCAGTGTTGACACCACTAACATTGTACTTAATTAGCCAAATTATCGAGACTCAATCTTTGTCCTCGTGCTTACCACACAACAAGAAATCTATATCTTACTCATATTGTCTAAGAAAAATAAATGAATAAAGAAATAAAATAAACACTTCAAAGTTCAAAGAGAAATATGTTTAAAAAAAAAACAAAACAAACTTGCCGGTCCTACAATTAATATGTAAAAGGAAGTCCAAATAAAAAAAAATTGAGCAAAATCACCAATAGTTTTAAAAGAATCGTGACACATTGACATACCTCAATTTGATTTGTAGTTAAATAAATCCTGTTCATCCTTAATTTGTCACCATCATTAATAATGTCCAACAATATGTTGTTGGCTCATCAATACATGCAAATTAATGTGTCTTCATTATGTCAATTACATATAAGATTATAATTGAGACGGTTTTAAAGTTAACTAATCATATTATCTGCATCATAGTTAGATATAATTACGCTTATATTCTTTGAGATCAATGTGTATTACGTATATTCACGCCTCTTATTTCGTTTATTTTACATGATGTATCAGTATGTATAAAAAAAAGTTACATGAATTATGTGCTAATGAAACCAAATTAACAAAAGGTTACATTGCAAAAATTTAATTATGTGAACAGTGTACTTTCTCTACATGTGGATTCTTACTTCGTTTTGTTCATAAATAAAACTGATCATAAACGACCATTCCATCAAGAAGCTTTCCAGCTATTTCAGATTTTAATTAAAGTTACAAAGAATTGAATTTCGAAAAGATAAGAGAAAATATATATTAGAAATTAGAATACATGTTTTCGCGAGAATTATATTTACTAGCTTGCTCAAAATAATAGTCATTATTGTTTCACATAGAACAAGAAGAAGAAAATAGATAAAATAAAATAATAATTTTATAAAATTAATCTTACATAATTATTAATTTATTTTTAGATTTTATTTTGTAGTTTACCATTAATATATAAGAAATGCATATTTAATCTAAGATAATTGTGATCAGTTGTAAATAAACTCAATAATAAATACGATTATATTGGAAAAAAAAAACTAACATAGAAAGAGAAAAATAAAATAGTTAGGACCAAATTCGAGTGGTAATTTTAAATCTCAACATTAGTTTAAAACTAAAGATAACATAGAGGACAAAAAAGGTACAGCTATTTTAATTTACTGTTAACCAACCAACCTTCAACCTAATATTCGCTAGTTGAACCTTGTATCTAAGTTTAATTTATTTGGTTTAATTATTCTCAATCATGAATAATTAAGTAAGATCAAAATCGACAAGGTCTAATACAGTTGATTGATGATGAAATTCTCCTAGTATTTTGACAGGAATTTGATTCACTAATAATATATATGAAAAATATTTTATTGAAAAAGATAAAATTCACTATTTTAATTTATAAGCCTCAAAAGTTAATCTCCTAACTTTATAAATATTTACTCCTATAAATAAGATCGAAACAATTCCAAAAGTCTTACAAATTCAATTTCTAATTTGTTTTCCAAAATATTCTCGAAGTCACACTGTATATATAAAAGTAATAAGATATCTAATCCCAAAATCCCATCATGGTGTATTGGTGTAGGTGAATCATTGCCCTGGATAAACTGAAAAGAAAGTCAAGCATTAAGGTATAAAATATCAGTAATTAAGTTCAATCAGTCTTTTACTTTACAGCCAATATTTATGACTCTCTCTCTCAATCTGTCCAACCCCACAAGCTCTTACGGAAGAGTCACTGTGCTTTTCCTGCTTAAAGTGTAGTGGGGTTGTGCTTTTTGGTTTCATCTGCTGTTAGATTTTTTTCTGAACAACAATGAAAACAGTTGCACTTGCATCACAGCTCAAGCCTTAAAGCTTTAGTTCTGAAAAATATAGAAAAAAAGGTGGAAACACGAGTGTCTTCCACCAAGATCATTCTTGTGCCATTACCAGGCTGTTTTTAATGCTTTGGTTGACATTATTGAGGGTATGCTTTAATTGCAGACTTTGTTGTGCTTGTCCTTGGATGTGACAAGCAAGTTTTGCTCCAACATGTGCTGCTGCTTCCACCGAATTCTCTTCAATTTTACTCTCCATGATGGGGTGCTGATGGTGAAAGAAAGCTGAGGGATCTTCAGAGTTGTTGATCTAGTTTTTCTTCAGGAGAAAATGGGACTACCGCTTATTTTCTTGCTAATTGAGCTGCATTTAGTTGTCAGCACTCAGCAGGTCCATGAATATGCAGGTATGAGCATAATTCAGGTGTTCTAAGTTGGTTTTCGAATGTTGGATACTGTTTGAGTGTTGTATTTGGTTATATATGTGGTTAAAATTTGTTGTAGTTGACATATGCTATGTCTTTGGATGTCTATAATCCTTGCAGAATTGGGTTTCTTTGATGATTCTCTCCTTAAAGTTCAAACCTATGCAGTTCATATGTATCAAAATTGGCTTACCTGTAACTAATTAACCCGTATGCTAGATTCCCTTTAGTTTACATTCACAGTTCATTACCCGCATTGGAAAATGTTTTTACTGTTGAAATGATGATCAACCTCTAATTTTACTACTATCCAAATCTTCCAAGAAAAGGTTAGATACCATCCTTATATTTTGTTCAGTTTGGTATAATAAAGCAATGCAATAGCTTTGGACAATCATCATGACTTTATTAAAAGTTTTCAAATTACGTAAAAGAAACAACATTTGAAGTGAATTTTTCACATGGGACCTGGATCAGTATAGCTAATTGGTTCGATCTCTGCTGACCAATATCATATACCTAATTAGAACAGGGTTCTTAGAAGAAGAAAAAACATTGTGGTAATAGTCTTATATTTCAGTATTAACATTTAACATTTTAGGCTCAGGCCATTGTTTTTGGTTAGTGTATTTGATAGTGAGTGTGCACCACTAGGTGGACAGTAAGCTTTGGATTGTACAAGCGCCATGTTGCTCACTTTTGGTGGGGACGGTGTCAATAATTTATCAACTTAATAATCAGTGCAAGTAATATATAGAAAAATAAGAAATGAAATTGGTTTTTGCTATTGCTATGAACATTTTAGCTAGGCATAGATATGTAATAGTCACCCTGCGAGTATTGTATGGCATTGGTTGCCATTACTTGCTGCACGAACAAGATCTCGTGAACAATTTACTTCTACATCAATTTTTTTTTCTAGTCCTCTCATTGATATATCTTGTATTTCTTTAGGCTAATCCAAATACTAATGTGAATTTCATGTATTAGATAAATAGTATGACTAGAACAAAATACCAATATAAAACAGATGTTCTTACTGCTTTGATTTTGAATGCCTGCGGACATGGAGTGCAACACGAGGCATAGACTGGACAACTCAGTGATAATATCAACTTACAAATCTCTGTTTTGTGCGTTATTATATTAAAAATTTCTCCTGGTTACTCTGTAATAAGGTTGATATATGAAATCCCAACAGGCCATGGCTGTAGTATAAAATCCATGAGGATATGGAAAGTTCCGGTTAATTAAACAAAGCAGTTACTCTGAGGAATTTAGCTTTCTAAGGAACTATATATACCCTCAACAGTTCGAAGATCATGAAAAAGGTATAGACAATTAATGAAATAGATTCTATGAATCTTTTTGAACAAGAAGCACAAGCCATCTCCTCACCATAGTTTATTTCCGCTTTGGCTCCCACCTCCCCAAAACTATACATTAATCTATTTACAATTACATCCAGCTAGGAAATTTTACATTAACTTATTTTATAGTTGATAGCCTCCTCTATAGGAAAGCTCATGCTCACAATTATCCTAAATTAATATTTATCTTTCCATTTGTAGCCACCAAGCTGCAACATTCCAGTGACAGAAACCATTTTAGTATTGCAATCCCACCATCAAAGTCATCTTCTGAAGGTCATTCAAGTATTGCACACTCACCATCCGAGTCATCTTCTGGTGTACCTGCAAGTATTGCACCTTCACCTTCAAAGTCAATTCACAAAGCTCCTACAATTATATGGACACATGGTTCTGTGGATTCTCCTATATCACATCATAAGCATCACGATTCCAAAAGAAAGTCCCACAATCCAACTCCAGCGCCAACCTACCCAGTCCAGGCTCCTTCAAACAGTCATCAAGGTTTGATTCTCTCATTGAAAGATCATAAATAATTTTTTTCACTCAAATTTTTGCATTTATTGACATTAAAATGTTAAAATAATTTCATTGTTCTGTAAACTTCTATTGAATAGGCCCTTTAGTCTTCAAATGGCAACCTCCTTTCTCTTCACCAAAAAGTAGGGATGTTCATGCCCCTGCACCTGCACCTGCACCATCACCAGCAATTCTGCCAGGTCACCTTGATGGTATAAGATCTTTTTTTTTGATGTTGCTTTTACTCGTGTTCTTATTTCATTTACCTGATTGTTGATTAGGACCTTCCTATTTACTATATCCTTTTTGGTCCAGTACCCTCTCCTTCACCTAGAATTTCTCCTCTAGGTTCATCATTGAAGAAGAAAAAGACTCCACCACCAGCATATACATTGGTTCTGCCACCTCCACCTCCTAATAAGGGTAATCTAATATTAATCCAGCAATTGTATTAGCTTAGAGAATAGTCAAAATTACACTAGTTTTTCCTTTTCAATCAACTCAAGAAAACTATCTGATGTTCATTCTGCATGTAGATTGCTTGTCGATGACTTGCTCAGAGCCCTTGACATATACACCTCCTGGGTCACCTTGTGGTTGTGTATGGCCGCTTCAGGTTAAACTCCATATCAACATTGCAATATACAAGGTTTTTCCTTTGGTCTCAGAGCTAGCCAAGGAAATTGCAGCAAGTGTTCTGCTGAACCATTCCCAGGTTCGCATTGTGGGAGCTGATGCAGCTAATCAGCAACTAGAGAAAACCACTGTTCTGATAGACTTAGTACCCAAAGGAGTAAAATTTGATGATACCACCGCATTTTTAATATATAAGAAATTCTGGCACAGGGAGATTCTGATAGATGCTTCAGTCTTTGGTGCTTATGAAGTACTCTATGTTCATTATCCAGGTTATACATTGATTATGACTTTGTTAGGAATTTTTATCTTATAAAGTGTATTTCTATGGTATGTTCGGTTTTATTAGTAGATATCTCCCTCTACACTCATACTATTTTATAACAATTGCAGGTCTTCCACCATCTCCACCTTCAACTCCACAAGATGCTTCTGGTATAGATGATGGGCCAAATCCAGGACATGACAACAATGGAACGATGATGAAACCTTTAGGAGTAGATGTCCCAAAGAAGAAAAAAGAAGGGAATAATGGAAGAATGATTGTTATAATTGTGCTGTCATCAGTTACTGCTTTTGTTGTATTCATTGGTCTTGCTTGGCTTTGTCTGCTGAAATGCCGCACCTATGTTCATGAACATGAACCAGTTCCAGATGGTTTTATTTCATCCTCTTCTAAACAATCAAGTAAGTGCAATTAATGACACTGTCAAAATTTCGTTGGCAGTTTAGAGACTGTACAAAGAAAGTTCTTTTCTATAACGATTAAAATACTTTTACCCGGTATTTGGACTCTTTCAAATGAAAGAATTGATTCCATTTATAGATTAATTGTTTTATAAAACTTGGTTTGAATGATCATATTAGTCTAAAAATTTAATTCATTTACGTGAAATATGTCATGATTTGTAAATTACCACTTCTGATAGGACTTCTAAATAATTTCATATCAAATGAGCTCTTTTCAATTCAAAAGTTGGAAAATGATAAACTTTGGGTTATAATGCTATAAGTCTTGGTTTCTTCTATTTGTGACTTTTCTTGATATATTGCTTCAAAACTTCGTAACTATTTATTGATCAATTTGTTTTTTCCATATTTGGTTGTATGTGGAATTCACAGTAAATATTACTAAATTTACTCTTAGCAGGGGCTGCTAGGTCATTAACTCAAGGGATCAGGCTAGGCTCTGGATCACAGTCCTTCAATTCTGGAACAATAACATATACAGGGTCTGCTAAGATTTTTACTTTGAATGACTTGGAAAAAGCAACAAATAACTTTGATTCTTCAAGAATATTAGGAGAAGGTGGCTTTGGGCTTGTTTACAAAGGTATTCTAAATGATGGGAGGGATGTAGCCGTGAAGATTCTCAAAAGAGATGATCAGCGAGGTGGCCGTGAATTCTTGGCAGAAGTTGAGATGCTTAGCCGTCTACATCATAGAAATTTAGTTAAATTACTAGGTATATGCATAGAGAAACAGACTCGCTGCTTAG
Source organism: Glycine tomentella (assembly GCA_007407185.1). Classification (NCBI taxonomy): domain Eukaryota; kingdom Viridiplantae; phylum Streptophyta; class Magnoliopsida; order Fabales; family Fabaceae; genus Glycine; species Glycine tomentella. Next base: position 876,849 of record PYAF01002543.1, read on the forward strand.
TTTATGAGCTTGTCCCTAATGGAAGTGTGGAATCCCACTTACATGGTAAACAAAATCTCAGTTCAAGAATTTCATCAATAATTTTGGAAGTAAAAAATCATCATTTTTGTTTCAAAAAAAAATCATCTTATTTTTTGGAAACTGACTTTTGAATACTCTCTATTTTCCCAGGAGCTGACAAGGAAAATGATCCACTGGATTGGAATTCCCGGATGAAGATTGCTCTTGGTGCAGCTCGGGGATTGGCCTATCTGCATGAAGATTCAAATCCATGTGTTATACATCGAGACTTCAAGGCCAGCAACATCTTGTTGGAGTACGATTTTACACCCAAGGTCTCAGATTTTGGATTGGCTAGAACAGCACTGGATGAGAGAAACAAGCACATCTCCACACATGTTATGGGAACATTTGGGTAATAATCCCTTGCTAGCCATTTCATGTTGATGCTTTGATGAATGTGATAGTTAAACATGCATTCAATCATTCAATGTAATCATTTCATTACAGTATCTTTGGTGTTTAGCAGACTACTGTGAATTTTTATTGTATAGGTACTTTACCTTATCTATGCATTCCTGTCATACACTAACTCTCCAAAAACGTAAGTTGTTGGGTGAAGGAACATAGTTTATTATAGCTCTTAACACATCCCCTCATGAAAGATCCCGTTGGGTCTGAAGTATGAAACATGTGCAAGCCCACCTTATCTTTTGTTGAAATTCAACTTTTTGGTCATAATTTCATAAACTATATCATGAACCAACTTTTTCCAAAACTTAAGTGGTTAGGTGATGGCATGCAAAACTTTTATTTCAGCTCTTGACAATTCCTCAAGATAAAAACTGAATTCATCTCATGGTAAATGTAAAATATATCATGAACCAACTTTTCCCAAAACTTAAGTGGTTAGATGATGGCATGTAAAAGGTTTCATTTCAGCTCTTAACAATTCCTTAAGATGAAAACTGCATTCATCTCATTGACATGTTGTTTTGCAGCTACTTAGCTCCTGAATATGCAATGACTGGCCATCTTCTGGTCAAGAGTGACGTTTATAGTTATGGAGTTGTACTCCTTGAGCTCCTAACTGGAAGAAAGCCTGTGGACTTGTCACAACCGCCAGGTCAAGAGAATCTCGTGACATGGGTTCGTCCACTTCTCTCAAGTAAGGAGGGTTTGCAGATGATCGTAGACCCATTTGTAAAGCCTAACATTTCTGTTGACACTGTGGTAAAAGTTGCAGCAGTTGCATCCATGTGTGTGCAACCAGAAGTCTCCCAACGTCCTTTCATGGGAGAAGTTGTTCAGGCCATGAAGCTAGTATGCAGTGAGTTTGAGGAAACAGACTTTATGAGATCAAAGAGTTCTCAAGAGGGTTTTCTAACAGATGTGGAAGGAAAGTTTTCTGAAGCTTCAGGTGAAAGAGTGGAATTTTCAGAGTATCAAAAAACTCTTTCTGGCTATCAATCTGGTGAAGAAAAGGTAAGATTATCAGCAACAGAGTTGCTCAGTACTTCAGGTCAGGAATTTGAGTCATTCAGGAGGTATTCTCGTTCAGGGCCTCTAACTATTGGGAAGAAAAGGCAGTTCTGGCAGAAGTTGAGAAGTTTGTCTAGAGGTAGCTCCAGTGAACATGGATCCCATTAAGCTTTTCATAATATTGCGTTTTGCATACCGAATTCATTGTTCCCTGAATCGCATGTTAGATTCACTTGAGAGAAAATATTGTGATAATAATGTAAAAAGTGACAAACTACCACTACTTTTGTCAAATGTATAAACTACGTGCCCATGTTGGTTTCTAGGTAACTATGTCTGAACAATTGGTACTACAGAGAATAGTATTATAGTAACAAGTGGTACGTGTGATCTTTAAAAACGGACTAATTTGTTGAAAGGAGTTAAGTGACACATGCAGATATATTATATATATAAAATAGGAAGGGAAAGCAACAACTTTTGCTTTTTACACAGATTGCGTTGATAGGACACTACCATTTTGTTTCTTTCCCTCTCTTCGTTTGTTTCTATAATTTGCCTTCAAGTTTTTAAATATCCAGAATGACGTTTCCTTTTTTGCCTGGAAATACAAAAGGTTAAAACAAGTCATTACAATGACTTTTTCGTCCCAAAATAGCCATAAATTTGTTGACTACTAATAAATCACCCTTTACTAGAAATTACTACAAAATACATTCATTTTCAATCCTACCACTAACACTTTTTTCTTGATGTGCAACAATGCTTCTCTTATCTTCCTTTTACACACCTTTTTTCAAGACCTTATATACCAAGGCATTCCTCCTTATATACCAGCCAATTTCCCCAACCTATCTCTCAAAATCTTCAGCCCCATGTACCTGTCACAAACATAAATAGATTATTGACATGCAAATGCAGCTGTTGGTATCATAACTTTTGTAATCAAATTTTGTACAAACATTTGTTTGCTCAGTTTCATGATCCCAGAGTACATACCTGCCCATCATCATGACAGTTGCTTGAGGATTTGTTCCTGGTGATTCATCAAATGTTGAGCCATCTACCACACGGAGTCTGTCAACACCAAGAACCTTGTAATCAGGGCTGACTACCTTCCCCACATGGCACCCTCCATGGTAGTGCCAAATTGTGATCACGGTGTCTTTGCAGAACTGCGCTATCGACACTGTGTCATTGGGATGCTTGGGTATGAAGTTGACATTAGCCTTGACAGTGAGGTTGAGCAGTTCCTCTGAGGGTTTTTTGTCACACAAAGTGTAGTTTGTGAAGTGTTTTGACTGGGCAACTTTAATGGCCAAGCGGATCCCCTTGACACAGCGATGAAGATCATATGGATGACTGAAGTAATTGAAGGTAACGACAGGGTTGTCATTCACATTGGTGTTGTTCAGCCTGAGCTCACCTACTGACCAAGGATTGGCAACTTTTGACAAGATAAAACCTCCCTTGAATAATTCAACCGGTAGTTCTTTCTTGTTCTTGATAAATTCTTGAACAGCTTCTGGTGATCTTTTCTTAGCAGGAATTGTGGACAGCTGCCCAATCTGGTGTGAAAAATTAAAATTGACTTGTTATTGAATTTCTTGCTAGGTAGTTGATAACCTACTATGCAGACCTTATCATATACCATGTTTAATATTAAATGCTATGTGGAATTTGGACTCTAATGTTATAAGGATTTGCAATTTGAACTCTAAGATTAAGGAATTCCTATATTATTCAAGAGGGATGGCTATAGGACTAAATGATCGCTTTTTATGTGTTATTAATATTTTTTCTCTTAAAAGAAAAATAGTTATTAAGCATTAGGTCAGAGAAAGAAGGACAAAGTTAGGAAAAGATCATAAATACTTTTCAGGTATTGTAAAATTGACACGACTTGAAACAAAAGAAATGTTAAAATGACACTTGTTTCAAAATGGAGGAAGTAATTGTTAAGGATTCCAATGTGATCCACATTATTTATACCCATATTTTGTAAATTTAAAGAAATGTTGCATACCTCAGCTGACATGATACCATGGTGGCAGTGAATGCTATCATTGGACTGACTAAACCCACTGCTAGCCTCAATGTACACACCCATCTTGGTGATACCAACAGTTTCTATGAGTGACTGATGAACTGGTCTATTAGAAGGAATAAACATTGTGTTCATGGGATTGTCTACCATTCCTTTCCCAACAAAGTGGTTGTCAAGGACCACTGGGATGTTCAACTTCTGGAGTTCTGCTTTTGGCCCAATTCCACTAAGCATTAGCAATTGAGGAGTCCCAATTGCCCCACTAGACATTATCACTTCACTGTGCCTATCATTTGACAGAATAGCCTCATGCTGTTTCCCATGTTCATCTTGGAAAATAACCCCCACAACTTTTGGTTTCTTTCCTGCAACAATAGCATTGCCTTAAGTTACTTGCAACGAATTAAACTTTAAAGCATACCTCTTTGACTTTATATATGTAATTATATGTACCTCTTGTGTCAAACACAATCTTTTGGACAGTGGCATAGACCAAAACAGTAAGTTTGTCCCGGTTCCCTGAAGCAAGCAGTTCAGCAGCCGTGTGGCGGCGGCCAAATCTGTCGAAAATGGTTCCACCAACCTTTGTTCCATAGAGATGATCATAGGTGAAGCCATTAAAGGGTGACACACCAGAGTCGAGAAGACTGTCTCTAAATGCTCTCTGATAAGGTGAAAACTTTGGACGGTGGACAATTTGCTTCTCAACCCATGGATATGACTGATTTACTAGCTTGGCATCCCACCCCACCTTCTTTATAAACCTGCATTCCATAGAAATGTTGAGACAAGACATTTGAGATAAAGATAAATGATCTTGAGCAGTATGGTCATTACTAGATTGTTGGCTCAACCAAGTCAAATTTAGTGAGACTGTCACAGTTAGTTGTGCATGTATTAGAGGCAACTCTTTTGAATGCTAATTATTTTTCAATAAATATTTTATTCTATTTTATTTTATTTCATGTTTTTAGCTAACATTTGTCTTTAGAAGAAGGTTTTTCCTATAGTGCATGCTACTTTGAACATGGTTCAATACTCCATCTAACACTGTCTATTGTGAACATGTGTCATGATTTGCTACATTAGATAAGTACTTATTTTTTAATATTGTACTTAGGTACCAAGGACCTATTAGAAAATTTTTATTTATTTCTCATTTTTAGTTTTTTAATGTAAATATTGCCTCTATTTTTATGGCCATCAATAATATAATTATGTAATTTTATGAATAAAAATATAAATTTTTAGCAATGTTTAATAATTAAATTTAATAAAAATAAGTTATATACATTAATTACAGGAAATTACCTTTATTTTTTATTTTTTTAAATTGTGTTAATTAATACTCAAAAGATTTAATTCAAGTATGTATAATAATTGCTAGTAATCACCCTAGTTGCATATAATTGATAAGTACATTAATTACTTTCATTATACAATTAAAAATTAACTACTTTTGTTTTAAAAAATAATAATAAATTTAAGCAAATAACAGCAGACCCACATTTTTTTTTCTTCCCGTGAAAATAAGGTGTTTTTTTACCAGACAACCAAGAAGTAGTTGAACTTTATTAACACCCTTCGGCAGCAAATTCATTGCTAGTGACCCGCTGGTCCAGTTTAATAAAGTAAATAGATGAAAATAACAGTAAGTGGAAAACTTTTAGAAATATTAAAATACAATTAATATTTAACTATTAAAATTATGCAAGTCTATGTTAAAATGTGTGGTTAAGATCATTCAAAAAAATATTTAAAATAAACAAATATGTAGTATTTTATTATGTGCATTTATTATTAAAGTTTGACAACAACCCAAAAAAAAGACAAATAATTAATAAAGCCAGGTCATATCGCACATACTCAACTATATCCCATGTATTCTACCAAAAATATTAATAATAATAATAATTACAAAACTTATACACAGTTTCATATATATATAATACTATTTTTTATGTTATTCTTCCATCATAATTGAAATATTACTTCAATAATCTACGTTGATCTTTATTACAAACCTTTGTTACTTAATTTAATGAGATAAGACTATAACTTTAATTAAAAAAGAACCAAAAGCATTTGAGAAACTGCGTCTAAGTTTTGTCAAAATAAAAATGAATAGTAAAAGAAATGGATATTTGAATCCAAAATAAGTTTGCATATCATTGAGAAAGAAATGAAAATGAATAAGGAAGAAGTTACCTTGGGTTTGCTCTAGTGTAGAAGCCAGCATTGATAGAACTTCCACCTCCCAAGACCCTTGCCCTTGAATTGTAGACTCCATCAGTTGAAATGAAGTATTGAGAAGCTGAAGTTGGTGAAATGTCTGCCAAGGTAATGTGGAAGTTCTCTAGAAATGAAACATTGGGGTTGGTGAAAGGAACACCCCCTCTTTCAAGCACCAAAACACTGAAGTTCTGAGAGAGGGTTGCAGCCAAAGGACACCCTGCTGTGCCACCTCCAACTATTATGTAGTCATAGGCCTTATTGCTGGTGGTAGTTGAAATTGATGGTGATGAGAATGAGCTTGCATTTCTGATAAAAGGGTATCTATTTTCATGCCAGTGCTTACTAGCTGCAAAAATAAAACTTTGCTCATCAAAACACTGGCCCGTCATCTTGACTAGTTTAATTAATTACATTCTCAATTTAAATGTATTATTATTCTTATAATTTTTATAATTAGAGTCAAGGTTAAGCCATACTACACAAAAGATTAAACAAAAATGGGAAAATGTTGAACAATAAATTATAGTATTTAGTAAAACAAGGTGGGCCAATGCCCAAAAAGTCTTTTTTAATCGAAATGTCCATGCATACATAAATAGATACATATATACCGGCAGTCTTGGTTCCTATCGTAATTATCTCATGACAATGAGCATAAAGGACTGGTTCAAGTCCGGTACACACAAAAACATAAATACATGCATATATATGAATAATATGATCATAATCAATAAAACAGATTAAAGTGATTATGTTCAAGAACTAGCAAATTAAGAATCTGTCTATGATCTAGCCGTATATATGCTGTTGAAGTGAAACTCCGAATGAGAGTAGAAGAAACCAGAACCACTGGCTACCTATTTCACTGGATTCTGAAGTAGATTATTGCTGCCACAAACTACATACATATGTGGCAACTTGGTAGAAATCCAGATGCCATTATTAGCTAATAAAAAAATTGAGATTCAAAAGGACCAGAAAGTGAGATTTCAGCCTGATATTTAGCCTTGAAAGAATTGAGAACTCCTCTTATATATCTTGAATAGAAAACATTTTTCCAGAGATTAATGTTGAAAACACAAGCTGAAGGAACAAAGATTGAAGGAATTGAATAATGTAATTAAGAAAGCGCAAAGGGTGGATGAAGATGTAAAGTTGTGGATAGAGAACCAACCTTGAGAAGGAGGTAGAAAGTTCCAGAGCCATAGAAGTAAGCACAAGTAGAATTTGCAATTGACTGCACCAACTGAAGCCATGGAATCTCACGGGCCAGAAAAAGCACTCACTCTCTGAAGAAGCTGCTTCTTCCCAACCTATAAGTGGCTGCCTCTCATTGGCCTTGTTTTGTGTGTACATCATATAAATATGTAAAATACTCCCATCCTTACCGTGTCAAGATTATGGTAACATAATCTAACAGTTATTAAGAGAAACGATGAAGAAAATGTAACTTAAAAACTTTTTTTTTGGAAGCAAGATATTTTCGTAGTCGAAAGTCATGAGACTAATCCTCTAGTTATAGAGATCATCGAAGTGAATTTTATTTCTTTCAATAAAGTTTTTTCCATAGGCATGATCAGAAAATCGAATATCTATTTACATGTTTAACTCAATCATCCATCAACTATAAGGGATGATGTTGGTAATTAAAAACATATATAACGTATTAATGCCACTCCCTACTATGCTTTTAGAAACACTAGAAAATATTACTCTATGTGGCATTTAATGAGGAAATTAATGAATGCCGCGGTTATAGTCAAGAGCCTTTGGCCGTTCGATTTGATATTGTATTTTCTGATCACGTTCATGAGTTTCTACAAAGACAGCTCAGTCACCAGCCTACACTATGACGAGTAAAGCTCCATATTTAATATGCCACCAAAAATTTGTGATGGTGAATTCTTTTCATTTTTTTACCCTTTTATGCTGGATGATTGGATTAGAGGTCACTTCCTAAATGTTTTCCATTCAACTAACCTTGGTACTAAACTTAGCAGTCAATAATACTAACATTCATTGTCAGCATCTACAAAACTGCAGCACTAAGAAAGAAAATTAGAAAAGCAAATTGTATTTTGGGCTATCAATAGGAAGTTCTTTTTCTGCTTTGCATTGTCTTTTGATAATCTGAGGTGATTGATAGTCTGCATCGATCACAGCTGGCATTGTTGGGTAAATCTATTGATCACATTGATTGGATATCCATATGGCCATAGAAGTTGATGAAAGAGTAAAGGGTACAATTAACGATCCATTAATTTGGTTTACCTATATGAATCATGCATATGAAATCACTAACACCTTTTGATTAGATGTTTAATTTTGATGCCAATGAACCAACCGAACTTGTACAGATGCTGCAACAGATTCTGAAGTGGGGGGCGAGGGGGCATGGAGTATTATATTTTTGGAAAGGGGATGGGTCCATCCTAATTAACAAAGAAGCATAGTGAGAAAGCCACAATTTCACGTATATGCAACTCATATCTTAATAAATGTACGTACAGATATGAATATAATCATTGTTTTATTAATTTCTTCGCTTCTTTATGACTTAGATTGTCAACGTTAGAATGAGTCCAAAATATTCAAGACTTGTGATGTAAATGTTGTCTGATTTATCTAGAAATCGGAGATGAAGAGAAGAATCCAAATATTCAATTCATTCATCTGAGAACACAGTGATCTGTTTGCATGTGTCTCGGCATCAGAAACCTACGGAGAAAGTTGAAAATAAATTTAAGGAAGCTAGGTGAAATGTATATGAACAAAATAAGAAGGAAAAATGAGATCATGCATGACAGTAATATATACAAGAGGATAGAGTTGGCAATACGTGGCGGAATTCATTTATTTAATTTAACATTGCAAGCAATTCAATGACTAGCTAACTTCGATCTCATTGACAACCGAGAATCATTAATTCGCACATGCTACTATCACATCAGATAAACATACCTTTCTTCCTCTTTTTTTCCTCTATTTTAAGTTAAAATTAAAGGAAAATAACTTCTAACAGCCTTTAACTTAACCCTTTGTTTAGTAGAGGAGATATGGAACGGAGATTAGTAGAGAAATTTGTGAGAAATAAAAAAGTTAATGCAGTGATATTAGAGAAGAGAAACATTTAAAGTTGTGAGACCGGCCACTAGTTATTTTTACTCTATTTTCCAATCATATTTTTTATTTTCATCAATGTTTCGCTTATTTCTTTTCTTTCTACCAAACGTTGTGTATAATCCAAAGAGATAATTAAGACAAGATGAGATGCAAATAATTGATATAATTAATAATATAATATGACAAAAACAAAGAAATAATGTGTGTTTGGTCACGCTTCATGAATGCGATTTTTCACGTTTTGCTTTAATCTAATTCCTAATAACTTCTGCATTATAAAACCAAATCAAATCGGCATTATTTAATTTACTACTTTAACAAGGTATTTTCAAATATGAAAAGAAAAATGAGAAATATTAAAAAATATATTTACACTTTCACACCTCTCGTTTTCATACCTACCAAACAAGGACTTAGTGAGAATCCAAAAATCATCACAAAATTCAGTTATTGCTAACTCTGCCACAAGTTCTCAAGTCTAAACCTACTTTTTTTGTCATTTGATGGTTCCTAGGCCAAAAATGGAAGTGGAAGGCTGGGTGGGCCCCAGCGCCACCCTTCAATGAATGACATATTGGTTGGTTGTTCCGAGCCTCCCATGTTGAGCTGTATTGCCTGTGTTATTTCTTCCAATCTATTGCTTCAAGCTCTGTAGTGGAAGTTAACCATATGAGGCCTTAAATCCCCATGGCTATTACTATTGGGCAGGTAGGTAGGTAAGTAAATATTGGATGATAATTTTACCCTTTTGTTTAAAAAGAAAAGATTCCCATAACTTTTCTCTTTCAAGGTCAAATATTTATGAATTTGGTTCGACTTTCACAAGCATTAGTCCTTACATCAGTTACATGTCGCTTCAAAATTGGAAGGGTCAATCTAGTAAGAATGAATTCGAAGTTGCATGTCATCGAGCGTTGTGGCCGATCAATGCATAATTAAGGCGATTCAAACTTTTACTTTTAAGTTTTCCAAAAAAAAAAAAGTTAATTATAATTTTATAATTAATTTACTTAATGTGGTGGTAGTTAAAGTGTATTTTTTATTAATAAATTACATTTATGTATGAGATTTCATAAAATTACAAAAACTCTTCCTACTTTTTTTATTTTTACACTAATCCTTCTTAATTTTTTAAAAAATATACATTGACACTTATGTATTACAATAACTCTCTTAATTATTTGAAAAATAATATACCAAGTTCTCCTATTAGAAAGTTATTATAAATGTTAAAAGAATAATATATTAATATATATACACACACACATATATATATATATATATATATATAATTTTACAAAACTTCACAACTGATTTGTGTAATTTACTCTTCTTTCTTCTTCTTTTTTCAATTAACTTCAAATCCTAATAGAAGAAAAACCATATTTATTTTT
>PYAF01002543.1:887229-921794 GCA_007407185.1 Glycine tomentella
TACTCTCTCCCTCTTAAAATTAATCAGTCATTACTTTCAAATAAATAAATTTTCTCACCAAATTTAGCCCCTAAAATGCTCCTTAATTATGTTCCTTATTTTCTTACTTTATTATAATTTTTTTTATTAAATTAGTTAAAATTATTAGTATACATAAACTATAGTATTTTATAGGCTAGTCAAAATAATTTATGAGCTACTAAAATCACATTGTACTATATTTTAGTTAATATTAATTTAATGTTATCTCTGTCCTCTTCTTTACCTAAAACATCATAATTTAAACATTATTCTTTTTTATCATGAATTGTTGAATAACAAGTGAATTTGACTCAAACCTTTTGTACATGAACTGCTCAAACTTTCATATATATTTTTGTGCAACTATATTGTTTTTTTTTTCTTGATTTACAGATATACAGCAGCTATATACCCTGTGGCAGATCTCAGAGCACTCCTCATCTTGTCACAGTTATATGCATCACAAGTACTTAAGAGTTAGGCAGGTGTTCGCAGCTTTATGGTGGTCACGTTCCTCCTTGACCAAAGTCACAAGAAGAACATTAATGCCGATCAAAGGTTCGTGAATGTCCGTAATATTAGATACTAAAGGTAACACGATGTGTGTGTATATATATTATTCTGTCGAATACGTTATCAAATTGATGTTGCTTTATTAGAAGATCATGCAAATTAAGATGGCTTAAGGCAAAATATGTGTCTATATATTGGGATGAACTTATGTCATATTCAAAAGCTGATAATTATAATATCGAAGGCAAATTAAAAGGGGTTCTGAAAAGAAAAATGATTTTTACCTAAAATTTAAGCTAATCCGGACACTTTTTTTTAGGAATTATCCAGACAAATTGAAAACAATTAATAATGCAATATAATTCCCTTGAAAATTTTCTAATACAAATATGTTATAACTCTTGCCAAGAACTGGCAATTCAAATGGATCTTAAATTAATGTTAATAAATTCATTTGTTCTACTTTTTTTATAGTAAAATTCATCTATTCTACTTAAGTGGGGTTGGAATGGAAATGACAAAACAGTTATACTATGATTAGTCCATGTGGTTGTTTTAAGTTTTAATTTTATCCTTAATCAACTTATTGCACTTCTTAAATTTAGAGATACTTCAAAGGTTGTTATATTACAGGCTTACAGTTAGACATGTCACAATTGACAATATATTTATTGCTGATCTTTTATGTCTCATTTTTTTATCCAAAATTAATTTCATTATCTATCATTTTTTACAATTTAATTTAATAAAAATAAATATTTTTGTTTTGTAAAAACTTTGAGAAAAAGATGAAAAAAAAATCGTTCGCAATACTTATTCCGTCGGACGAAGGAATAATGTTCTAACGCGGCAGGTCAACAAATCATTAATGGCCACAGTTCATGCATTAAACAAACAAGGCTTTGTTATTCATTATCATATAATCAATAAATAAAATTTTATTAAAAAATCTATATGTATTTTATAGCATTACATGACAACTTTAAAATAAAAATGCATACTTTTAATTCCTTAATAAATACAAGAAAACAATCGCGCTATATTCCAAGACCATGTTACACGTGAAACAATAGTTGACATTACAAGCAGCAAGCACGATCAACTCTAGTATCTCTTTGAAAAAATCTAATATAAACACACAATCCAATTAATTATAAATAAATAAATAAAAAAAAAAAAAAAAACTCAGTACACTGAAATTACTAAACAAAATTGATTGCAAAACCAGCATAACCATCAAAGACCATGTAAAATAAGCTATAACTTTTCCAACTAACTGAAGCGCCTAAATTGGAAAAGAGACCTATCTCAAGGGGGGACTACATCAACAAAACATTGCCCCCTGTATATGGCACTTGCACAAAAAAAACCAATGCCTTTGAATGTCTTGAATGCTCACAAGTCATGAATTTTGTGGACAAGCATGCAGCCACCAGACACACCACCATCTTCCAACAGAATAAATTGGTTTTCAGTAAGATGAGTGTCTTCACCTACTCATCTTTTAATGGACTCGCATACTCGGTTCCATTGTCCAATCCAGTCAAGTTAGATGAGGCGCTAGATGACACGGCATGACCCTCATCGTAACTGCTTTTTGATGGGGTTCTCTGAGGATTGTTAGCTGCAGGGTTCTGTCCCTCCTCTGCTAGTTTTTTCATAAGGTTCATGATAGTTGGAATAAACTTGCTAGACAAGGATATGATTCCTGGAAGCTGAAGAAAAAGAAGAAAAAAAGGTTAAGGAATACTATAAACTTTAACAGTGGACAACAGACCCTTGAACACTACAATGCCTAGTAATTTATCAGCTGAATTTGTTACAAATGCTCAGAGTGTAACACATTCAAACAAGCAAGGCAGACACGGATTATCAATACCGGGATTGGAAAATAAATTATAACCACAATAGCTTATACTCACGGCTCCATTGTGAAATTCACCCGAAACATCAAGCTGCACCCATAGGGCTTTAATGAGAAGAAAACCAACAAAGATGACACCCAAATACAAGGGATTTCTGCCATGGAAAATATTAAACTTGGGTGAGATCAATTAAATAGTACAATAAAAGTGAAGAGTTTTCTTTAGGTTTGTACTTTAGGTAACATTATTGTTACTAATCTGCCCATCAAATACTCAAAACTCCAACACAATAATTACAGTTACTACTTTTAGACTGAGCAGCTATTAGAGGAGCAAGATGCCAGTTAAGAGCAAGAAAAAACCAAAGAAGGATAACCAAAGCTAGAAAAATATACAGCAGATGAGTACGGTTGACATGCACCTTAGAAGTGTCATAAATTCATTAAATCCCAGGATAACCAAAGCAGCTATTGCCCATGGGGGAGGTAACCAGTTGTTGTTGCGCTTGTTGGCCTCCTGAAAATACAAAAGAATGTATTACATCAATAAGGAAATATAGTAATATGTTTTCCAACAAGAAATTCAAATATCTTGATAATTTATGCATCATGCCTGTGCAGAAATGGCCTGAGAGACACTGTACTCTGTCTCTGTCTTGAATTGCCTCCACAAAGACTTGCACTGGACAGGTGTAATCAATGTTTTAGAGGATGAAACCTGCATGGAAATTTCACACACAACAGATCAGCGCCCAAGATAGAAAATGCTCTCAAAACGTTACCAGAGAAACCAAAATATAGCATTTGCAGCCTAAAGAGTATATCAATAATTCACAAGTCATCACAGCAAGGGATATATTTATATTCAATTTAGGGCAATCAGATCACTAATTAATGCAAATCAGACCATTAATGTACCAAAATGGGTACACGAGTCAATACTTCATCATATAGAACTAGCAACAATTAAACTGCACCTGTTCCCAGCTGCTAGAAGCTAGTGGATCAACCATTGTCATGCTCCTTGTAACATTACTATTTGGTGATGAATCCACCAATGCAACTGCTAACACCTTCTCAATATTGTCAGTGTCATCATCATCCAAACGAATTGCAGCCATAACAGATAGCAACTTCAAAGACTGCAAAGCATTAAATATGGTTAAAAAGATAATAAGAAAACACAAATTCAATAACGATATAATATTCATAATCATGCCGTACAGAAGAGCGAGCAGTCTTGGTGATGGCTCGTATATCTTCTTTACCCGTCCAAACACGAGGCATTGAATCAGAATCATGGCTAAACAACATCGTAAACCTGCTTTCAAAGTTAAGTGCATCTAAAGTAAAACTCAAACAAACAGGTAAAAGTCAACTTAGAAGTTGCAGAAGATTCATACCTGTCCTTCATGCGGATTAGAACTCTTCCAGCTTCTTCCCGAGCCTTTCCTTCTACCAGACCCCTTGCATAATCCTCTAAACTCAAAATCATTTTCTGCCTTGTTTCTTCATCCATATCAAACCCAGTAAGTGCAGCAGAGAACCCTGAAACAGCTGATTCAGCCTCACGACTAAGAAGATTCCTTATTGATGGCCAAGTATCGCTATTAGCTCCGTCCAAAAGAGCTTCAACAGGTCCAGACAAAGCTTGTTTAAGTTTTTCCTACAATAGTACTACTATCAGAAAACTTCCCAGCAAGTTAGTCCTTCAAATTAAGAAGCAAACCAACTGGAACAACCTCACAAAATTTCATAAACTTCTTGCCTAAATCCTACAGTAACTAAGCATGAGAAGTATCTTATACTTTTGACTCATCATTATTAATAGAAAGAGTATGACAACATACATTGTATCAATCGATCCCTCACTAGAATGATTGCATTGCTATAGGTCACTCTTGCTTAGTTATAATCTCATATTTACCACTCTAAAATTTCAAAACTGATTTTTTGGAACAACTAATTACTATATAGTATATACAACCTGAAATCTTAGTGCCATTACTGTGCTTGCAGAAATCACTTGCATATTCATAAGACATTAATGATCAATGCTAGAGACATACCTCATATGATGAAGTAAGTTCAGAAATCTTGGTTGCACGTACAGTTGCAACATGTGCATCAATATCACGCAGCAGTTTCTCTCGTACTTTAGATGTATCCCAGTTTGTTTGTTCAATAACAACATCTGCAACAATAATATATCAGTTTCATTTTGTAATTCAGTCAGAGTAAGTTTGACTTCTTGGACAGCAGACATTGTGATGAACCAAAACCTAGCAATTCTGCACCCAACCTCAAATTAATCATTGTACACAATCCACTTTTTGTTTATCCATATTCTCAGTTTTCCATTTCCAAATTTGGCCTTCAACTTCAATTTATTGCTGACTAATAAACAAAATAAAGAATTTTTTTATTACCTGTACATGCTTCATCAAATTGAACCATACAAGACCCAATGCAATTATTAGCAGCCACAGAAAATCCTTCCCCTCCTTTCAAAGCCTTGTTAAATGCCTCCTTGAATTTATCCAAAGTTCCAGATCTTATATGTCCCAGCGCAGATTGGAATGCTAGTTGGACAAGCTAACCAATTGAAAAGGTGTTAAGCACCACTACAAACCTCAGTTCTATAAATGCTACTAACGAGAAAGAAGTAAGGCCACTATCCAGTATCTAAAATAGTCATATTGATTCAAAACTTGTCAATTAATCATTTTTTTTTCAATAGTTATCAATTCATTTTAAAACGGTTGAGCCCAGTTGAGAAGGATTACTTGGAACAATTTTTCTTGTAGTTGCTTTTGTTTGGAAGATCTCACACCTTCGTCAAAATAGGTGGCTTCAGCATCATACCTTTAAAAGAAAATGCAATAGCTCAATATAACTTCACTCCACATCAACTCATTCTTACATGACGCAACAGCCAACAGCATGTAACATTAAGACAACAAACTTCTAAGATTCAAATTCAAGCTACAGTTTACTTGAAGATTACACATAACATCACAGCTATAAAACCAGTCCTTAATATACAAAATAATGATATGGTAACAGAAGAGAAACCAGAAAACATCAGATGGTATTACTGTGTAACACACGTAACTACCAGGTTAAGTACTTTTCTCTAAACCTACAAGTTCACTCATGGAGTCATGGCACCTAATTAAGAAAAACTTTCAAATCAAAAAAAGGAAAGAAAAAAAATATTAAAAACAGCACGGGGATGAGGGAATCCTGCTGCTCTACTCAACAGTACTGAAACTAAATATTGTAAAAAGATAAGAGTCAGACAAAAAGTTTATAACATAGTATAAGGTAATGTGGTATTCTATAACTAAGCCACTACAAAGTACAAATACAGATGTCATATAAATTGAACTATATACTCACTCTGAAAAACAAGTATCAAGGAGTGAACTGAGCTTTTTCCCAAATCCAGGAATAGGGCCAGATTGCACAGCCTCTTCCAATTGACACCAATCCTGAATGGTAATTGAAAGATATTCCCACAAAATTAGTAAAACTAGGAATGCCAAAATATTTTGGAGGATTACACCAAAATAAAAGTCAATACCTCATTTGCAACAAAAGAGGCATATTTCTCGTTGGCGATTTCTTCACATCGTACAGTAGCAACCATAACCTACAAGTAGGTTGACCCTTAAATTATTAATAAAATGAAGGTTAAATTAAAAATTTAGTGCCTACACCTGACATTGTTTTTCATTTTAGTTCCTACATAAAAGAATTCTACATTTTGGTCCCTCATGAAAAATGTTTAAGAAATGGTCCTTTCCACCACTTGCCGACATTACAACAGTATTAGGTTTAATTCCTATATTGCCAATATTTTTCATTTTAGTCTCTATATGAAATTAAATTAACACATTGGTTGGTCCCTACATGAAAAAGTCTCTACATTTTGGTCCCACACCTAACACGCTTTTTTTCAATTTAGTCCCTACAGAAAAATACTCTAACACCGGTATAATGTCAACAAACAATGGGGACTAACTTGTAAATAAAATCATGTAGGATCAAAATTTAGAGTTTTTCATGTAGGAACTAAATAAACTGAAAACAAGTGTCAAGTGTAGGGAGCAAATTTTTAGTTTTACCTAAAATCAATACACATGAAAACAAAAGTGGCATCGTCATAGCATGTATATTACCTTATGTGCAGGAAGGTCGAGATCTTTGTTCTCCTTAATGACTTTCCATATATGCTCAGAACTAAAAGAAAAGCCAGAAGCAGGAACTACTCCACGCCGATCCCCTGCAAGCCCACCAGGAGCGATAGAATGATGGAACTGTTGCCGCAAGCTGGCAACCTACATTCAAAATAAACCAGAACAGAAGATATCAGCAAATTAGACAAACAAACCAAGAAAAAAGGACTGTTTCCCACTATGAAAGGCAAATTGATACAATAATTTATGCCCATGGATCAAGAAGCAATACATAATCACTGATGCAGATATGAAGACACAAACAACCACGAAATCCTTATAATGGGTCATATAATACAATCAGCGAGTAAATCAGAAGGAAACTTCATACCTGATCTTTAAATTGCTCTTCCTTTTCTTCATAACTAGAAAGAGCAACAACTTCAACCTGGTCATTTATTACCAAGAATAAACAATTACTATAAACTACATATAAAATCTTGCTACACAAGAACATCAGTAAGATTAGCAACATCAAAGGAATGAAGAACTTACATTGAAAAATTCACTTAATGGGGTTTCCTTGTGGGCCTGTGGTTTAGGAACAGAGTCCCATATCTGCAGAGGAAAAGAGTAAAGCATGGGTAGAAAAGAAGTCTATAACAATTCAATAACAATATACAGAGATGAAAGCACTGCATTACCTTCTGAATATCTTCTCGCAAAACAGGTTCTAAATTTTCAAGTGGTGTCTATAAAAGGGAAAGGTTAACCACATCAACAACAAATAAAAGTATTTAGAATTAAAAATATATAACAAACAAATAATTACAAAATAATAATAATAATAATAATAATAATAATAATAAACAGCTATTACACACCCTTGTTTTATCACGTATGACAAACAACAATGTTGTTTTTCGTGGACTAAACAATCTCATCATGACCTGAAAGTAAAATTGAGCGTGCAGTTAAATAAATGTCAATCGAAAAATTTCAAGATTCAAGATAATTGCTAGTAGTCAATAGGCCGACAACACATACCTGAAAGACAGTTTTCAAAAGTGGCTTATTTGCAGCTTGCTCACGGCCAATGTCATGGCACCACCTTTGCAAGCATTGCAGAGGGGAAGGGAAATTAGTTGCATAAAGAAAGAAGATTCAAATGGAAAAACATTAAAATAAGAAATACAAGCAGCTACAGACTTTAAAATTCTGAAATTAGTCAGTATTAAAGATGTAACAAGGGTGAAAACTAAAAAGGGGAGAAACTCACATGTTTATTAGCACTATATCTGAGACAGCAAGAGCAAATAGAGCACTCTGCTTTTCAAAAGCAGTGTCATCCTGAGAAAAAGACAATTTCAGTATACAAGGAGATCGAAACGCAGAACTATCCATTTCTCATACTTTGTTCTACTTTTTACCAATGACAAAGAATAGCATGTTTAAATAATCAAGAGTTCTAATTATTATGAACTATTCCTAATCCATCACAATGCTAACACAGATTAGAATTGTGATGGAACTCTTTCTTCTGGTCACAATTTAATAACACATAAAATTTAAAGAGATCAAGAGGATATGTTACAAGTAAATCGTGAGAACAACAGGAATGTATGAACTCCACAGATTTTTATAATAAGCATCATATGTTCCACAAGGGCTAGAAACACACTGGCATATTTGCATTCCTAATTGAGAAATATATATATATATATATATATATATATATATATGCAAATGGCAATTGGATATTGGCAATAGACTGAATCATGACCTTAGCTATTACTAAAGTAAGTTAACGTATAACCAAAAAAATAAAAAAAGACACCTCTCCGCGTTCTCTTCCATCTGTGCCCTCCAAATCCATCACAAGTGTACAAGGCTCTATACCAGCACATCTAGCCATCCAGATTCCTTTGGTTGTTTGAGACCTGAAAACAAGCATATACATCAGGTCACTACCCAGTTGGTTGAGAAGGGTTTGTGTGACATGTCAGAATTGCAACAACATACCTTCCCTTAAAAGCATCCATCTCTCTGAAGTTGGTACCAAACAAATGATTTAATAGTGTGCTCTTGCCTGCCCAGAGCAAAGAAAACAAAGAACTAGATAATATAAAGATCCTTTTATTGGGAATAGTAATCATCTCATTATGCTAACAAATTTAAACAAACGCAAAAGAATAAAGTAAAATTAAACAGGAGAAAAATAAATTTAAAAAGGTAAAATAAAATTTTCATAAAAATAAAAAGGGCCAAGAGACTAAATCTAATAATCAGAAATCACTATTTTGTATAGATAATGAGGTCATAAATCTAAGCCACTACAATTGGGCTAGTGGTGAGTGGTATGGGTAATTTGCAAAAGTTCATAGGTTCAAATCCCATTGCTACTCATGCAACAAAAAAAATTCTAAATTTATATCAAATTCAACTAGGAGGCTATTATTCATTAAACTTTGATTTAATCTTTCCATGAATCTTAAATAACAATCCACCTCCACCATTCAGTGTCAAGTAAAATATCTTAATTACCTAAAGATCCTCAGGTGCACAGACAGGTTAAAGAAATCATAAAATCAAATTAGCTTGAGAAGGGAAGGGAAAACAATAAGGTTAAGACACAAGAAAGCATACCACTACTTTGTGGACCCATTATAGAAACTACGGCATACGAAAGTCCACATTCAGCCAGCTTCACCTCCTTCATGAAATTTTCAACCCCAGAAACATTGAATGTACCATCTCCATCAATAAGCTGAGTTGAACAACAAGTCTCACTATTTGCTGGATAAGCAAATACTCCATGTTAGTAGAGAGAAAATAAATTGCTGCAAAAGATTTCCACAAATTCCAAGTATAGTACTAATTGAGATCCACAAGCAAAACCGGAATTTTAGGTATGATTGCAGCAGTGCACTGTGACATATAAACAGCTAGAAACACATTTAATCAGGAAATTCAACTTGACCATCCTGCCCTGGTAAGAACATTGGTTTTCATTCTCAGTTACCCAAAAAGAAACAAACAAATCTTTACACTTGTTTGCTGGTTCCACACTCCATTCATCAATTCAAACCACAATACTTCCACTCGCTTTGAAAAACCTGAGCAGGGATACTAATCTCCATTCCAAAAAATTAAATTAACCAACCTTCTAATAAGCACTCCTTTCTAAACTTTTCTTCTCCCCTTTAACATATAGCAACAATCTAAACCTTGCCCCGGATCCAACCAATTAGCCATACAAAATACAAATTATGGATCGAATTGTCAAAATCAATCACATCACCAAATTCCCATAAATCCCACACAAACATTCATTCACTCAAAACTGAAAAAAAAAAATGAGATCAAACAACAATTAAAAAAAAAAAAGAAGCCAAAAACAAAACGCATGTAAGTGTAACCACCAGTTTTCCGTTAATACCCAACAATTGTCATCTATAAAGGATTGAAACTTCGATGGGAGTTAGAATTGGGAAAGCAGAGAGAAATCAAAAAGTGGAGAACAATGCTTTGATCATCATCATCAAAAATGCAGGAATCAGATCGACGATGAAGAGAATGGAAAAAGCGTACCCATTAGCGTGGAATTGGAAACGATTGTTGAGAAATGCGGAAAAGGAAGATCGAAAGAGAGAAAAGCGATCTCAGACTCTCACAGGACACAGGGGCATTACCATTGTCATGCCATCACCATAACTACTCACATATACTTGATTCC
The DNA here is from genome assembly GCA_007407185.1 of Glycine tomentella. Lineage (NCBI taxonomy): Eukaryota > Viridiplantae > Streptophyta > Magnoliopsida > Fabales > Fabaceae > Glycine > Glycine tomentella. The sequence goes on from PYAF01002543.1 coordinate 897,545, forward strand.
AAATTATGCTTCTTCTTTTTTCCTTTTCTCTCTTTTTTTTTTTCTTTTTCTTTACTTTTTTTTTCTTATGGGTCGGCACACTAAGCATTTAGAATTTTGAAATAACTTTTTTTAATTCTATTTTTTGTCTTTGATTTTCAATGCACTCAATTTCAATTAGAAGATAAAAAAGGAGATCAAATTGAATATTTCTTTTGTTTTTCTTAAAATTAGGTTGAAAGTTTTCCTTTTGAAAATTTCTTTGCATACTAGTATTCGTATTTTTTTATTAAAAAAATACATCCTCTTACCTAGAAAAGATATTAGAGTTAAAGAAATTCAGAAGAAAAAACATTTTAGAGTTAATGAAAATTAAGGCAATAAGAGAAATTTTCAAAAGATGTCGTGTACATTATAGTATCTGACTAATCAGTGTGTTTTGTTTGTGGCATGATCCATTGGATGAATTAGTAACACAAGTTACACATGATCATAAAATGTTTTTTTGGTAGTTATGTTAATATTTTATTATTAAGTCAAATATCATGTTAATTTTCTTGAATAATTTTGGTCAATTTTTAATAATAAAACTAGTAGGACATTTTATACTTTTTTCTATCAGTAGTCATACAAGTATAGCTATATTTTTTTATAAAAAAAAATAATTCAGATGGTTTGAATTATTTTTAAAAAAATTGGTTTTTTCCAATTTTTTATTTTCATCTAAACTATAATGCATGAATTGAATAAATGTTTTACTTAAATTGACACCAATTTAAAATTTTGTTTAAAACACGATTAAAGAAAACTATGTAACAACAGCATAAAAAGTTTTTATATAATCAATCAATAAAAGTTATTATAATAATAATTCTGTTCATATTTATAATAGTTAGTTAGTAAAATCTTTTATTAATTAATAATATAAAAATTATTATAATGATAGTGCATACAAAGTAAACTAATAAAACTATTCATATTAAGAAATTGATAAATTTTGTAGAGAAACTAATGGTGAAAATGAAATTAAAAAGTTATATCAAAACAAGCCATGTTTTATATTTTTTGAGTAATAAAGTACAAAACTAAATAGTAGTTGAAAAATGGTTTAAATTGAGGCCAAGGGGCGGTGGAAGAATGGGACCCAATTGTGCCGCCCTTTGTTCTTGCTTTCGGCAAACGTGGAAATGCAACTTTTAAAAGCGCGTGAAACTCCGTTTCTCATCATTCCTCACTACAAATAAATCACCTGCGTTATTCGCACGTACGATCAAACTTGTTGCATTTGGTTTGGTCCTCTCTTTTATTCATTTTTATAGATTAAAAAATCAAAATACTCACCTCTTTTTATGCAAAATTTAGGTGATTTAAATCTCAAAACTCACCGGAATATGTCTCAAAATTTAAAGAACTTTTACAGAAATATTTACATATTACTTATCATCATCAGAACTCAAAGTACTTACATGTTAAAGTTTCACTAATATTAAAAAAACTCTTATTTATTTAAGTCAAATAGTATAAAAAAATAAACAACAACAAGCAAAGAAATAATCAGATATTTATAAAGGAAGAGATGAATTAGACTTTATATTAGTATTGATTTTTATAATATATTTATAGTGTAGGGTTCATGAGAAAAGTTGAAGTCAAAATTCAAAAGAAAAAATTGAATTAAATCAAATTTTAAGATAAAACATTTCATGAAATAACTTTCAATGATAAAGAGAATTTCAAAAACATTTTGACTTTTACTTCTTACTTTCTTTATTTATTTCAAAATTTAAGATTTAAGAGTGCACTACTCAAGAAATACTGACTAACAAGTGATTTTTAAAATGTTATAAAATTACTTAAGAACTTTAATTTTAAATTTAAAAACCATTTTACTTCAATTTTAAAATAATTTAAAACAAACATTAACTTAATTGTACAAGTAATATAGAATGAAAATAAGTAGCATCCCATAAGAATTAATTGTAATCAGGTACTATTTTACTAAATTAATATTAGTAGTTTCGAATAACCCAAATAGATTGTATCAGAATAACTCAAATAGATTGAAGGAAAAAGTAAGAGGCCGAATTAAAAAGGTGGAAAACAAATAGTAATGAGACAAGTGACAGTAATTAAATAACAAATTCAACTACGGGTGTACTATCTAGGATATTAGTTTTATCTCTGTCAAAAGGATATTTATTAATGTTATATATATATATATATATATATATATATATATATATATATATATATATTCCTTCACATACAATCATGTCTTTGCCTTAAAAAAAACCATGTCTTTACCCAATCCCAATTCATTCTCGTAGATTTAATAACACTCCACTAAATTTGTCAATCGTCGTTTTTTTATAAAATAGTCCCTTAATTATTAATTCAAATTACTAAATCTTTAGTTAACCCAGATCAACGTCATGATAGCCAGCAAAAACAGATTTAACAAAACTATACTAGTCCATCCCTTAAAAGTTAAAACTCATTCTTATATATAGTGCATTTTTTTTCATTCGTAGATATATAGTGCATGTTTGGTTCTATGTTTAACAACCTAAAATAAATAAATCCGTATCAAGAGGTAAGCAACTAATTGCTTCTGTATTAACCTTTCTTTGACGTTAAATTTCTGCTAATCGCAATTATTGAACACACAAACATAAGCAAGTGATAAGAAAATTCAATATATATATATATATACAACCTTTTCATTGATTATCCAACCCAGTCAAGAGCCCAAAATCAACCCAGGAAAAACTACTCCAAAGAAAACAATAAACATATGTATAAAGAAACTTTCCTCAGACCAAACGAAAATGAACTTAGATTGACAATGATTCAGAAGAGACTACGTACATATCAATATTCTAATAAGAAAGTTTAATTATAATCCACATGAAAAGAAATAAAAGCGAACGAGAAGAAAAATAAAAAGAAAAATTTTATCAAAGTTTACTGTTCATGAGAATAACTTCAATCTTTTAAGAGAGTCTCTCTTCCCATTCAAAAATACTATTTTTTAAGCGTCTTTCCCCTCAACCAAATAAGCCCTGCAAGTGACCAAAAATATTTTTGGTGCACCTAGCATTATTATGTAACACATATTCAACTATGATTACAAAAATTGCTTGAAAATCAACAAAAACTGATAATCATTTTAAGAAAAAAACTAATTTAAATGAGCAAATAAAAAAAAATCATCTGATAATATAGCTTATTACTATTACTTTTTTTAATGTAAATATGCCAAATTTAAACACACAAAGTAAATGAGATCCGAAATGAAATTGTGCAAGTGGCCAAACTCAATTATTCATTGGGTGCTGGTGGTCATGTGGAGGCTAATATATAGGAACGAAAACATATGAACATGCAACGTTGGAAATGGGACACAAATTGACAAACGAGAGAATTAAGGGATCGGGAAGCATAAGCATGAATGTCAAGCTTTTAACTACAGGAAATGCTGGAATTTTATGTGTCTTTGTGTGCTTTTATCCTTCCAAGACACCTCTTCGGTTCATTTCCCTCCATCCTAGAAACTTATGCCTAACCCTTCTTTTTCTTTTGTTTTTTCCATGATACCTCCGTTCTGTGGTTCCCACAAATCTTTGTGGTGATAATACAATTACAAACCCATTCTCTGTTTGTTTTTCATCGTTATATGTCTATATTCCCTTTTTATTTTTAAGTTGGGGTGTCAAGTTTCATTTTTCTTTCCTTACAGATTAATCGAACTTTAATGGACTTGGTTAATGAGGAGATCTTTTTGTTGTAATATTTCTTGTGATTGGAGGGACATTACTTATAATTTTGTTTTAGAAAACCTAATTTTAATTATAAAGTTGTTAGAAACATTAATTAATTTAGGGTTAGGTAAGGTATTGTTACCCAATCCGAATACAACTAGACAAAAAAAAGTTTGATTATGGGTTTGGGTTCAGTTGGAATGGGTTACAATTTTGATTTCAAATGGGTTCAATTTTGGGTTTTTAAACCCATAAAAACTAAAGATAAGCATGAGATGGGTTGGGACAACTTTATCTCAGTCCTTATGTGACTCAAAAAATTGTTTAGGTCATTTACTTCAATCTTAATTTGACTCCATCAAAATTAAACTCAGTAAATTAAAGACAAGATTAGGTCAATCCAACCTATTACCACAATATATTAATGTAACAATTGTGAAAAGTTAAATCTAGAGTGAAAAAATAGTAAAATTAAAATTAAGATATATTTTACAATAAATTTTTCAAAATAAATTAATAACAATAGTACAAATATAATATCTAGTTATGTAACATATTTATACATTAAAGAAGAATTGATAATATACATTTGTTAAAAAAACTTATACTTTTTTAAAAAATATATAGGATATTAGATCAAATTGAGATTGATGACTCGAAGTATAATTTAATTCATTCTCAAAATATATCAGATCTAAATTTGAAAATTTAAATTTGTCCAAATCAACCTTGAATCAAGCTGAGTTAAAGATAGATTGAGTCTAGTTCACCTTTAATGAAAGCTTGACTTAACTGAATTTGTTATTGTCAATTCTTACTATCTCGTTGCTAGTAAAACCTAAACTTCATTCACTGAAAATTCAAGTTGTGTAAACCTAAACAAAATTCTAATCCTGTGTGTTTGAATGGAATATTTTAGCAATTCAAGAAAATTAAAATATATAACATTTGAAAATTTACTATACGATTTTAATTTTGTTGAGCAACATATTTACTTATAAATACTTGTAAATTCCTAAAATGAATTTGAAAATTTACCTAAATACTCCAATTTTGAAAATAACTTTTGGAAACTCTACCGTGGCAATATAAGCAAAATATTTGCAGCAGGGCTAACACCGTGATGTTTCATTACTGTAGATGGTTGAATGCTTGACCACTTGTGTATATAAGGAAAAAAAAATTGTTTCGTAGTTTGTACTTTATATAATCCACATTTACTAGTTGATGTAGACTATGCTCCTAATCTCTCTGTTTTCCTTAACCCATCACTTTCTACTGATGAAGACATATTGCATCTACATAACACGTATATGTTGAATGCTAAACATTTTTGAGGTCTAACCGATGGCACTCCAGGCAGAAAGAAGAAAAGAAATCATTTATCATGGTACTTAGTCAAATTAACAATAGACCTTAGTATTCTTCTAACACACTTTTAACTGTAAATTTAGATTTGTCAAAAATCACGAATTAAAAGTAAGGTCTGTTAAACTAAAAAGGAGACTTATATATAATCATTAAATTTTAGACAATGATTGAGAGTATGTCAGCAAAAACAATATATATTACTATTTTTTTAAGAAAGTATTCAGCAAAAACAAGGTTAAAAATGTATTCATGTATTTGTGAATGGCGCAATAATATATCAGCTGCTCGCAATTTGATTAACTCGAATTCTGCCTCATGATCGGGATCAGACGAATCAGCACATTTGGTAAAAACCTCAACATGGTTATCTCAAATGTAACACTGACGCTGCGTTGTTTAAGGACATTTTTGAATCTTTTGGCATCGGATTGTATATTCGAAACGCAGCAGAGAATTTTGCTGTGGCCAAAACTGTACTTCATCATGGGATCCCAGAGTACATGAAGGGGAAGCAGTTGATTTATTAGGAGTGACAATAAATCTAATTAACAAAAATAATTTAAAACTTAATTATTTGGTTCATCAATAAAATGAGTTGAATTTGAACTAAAATTTCAACTTATTAAATAAATGAACCAAACTTAAATTTTATATAATTAGACTCATGACTCATTTGGTACATGAATCAGTTACTTATATATATATATATATATATATATAATTGATTTAGACATACAATACTTATTATTATTCCTACGAGAATCACTTTAAATACAAGAAATCTTTATGTTCATGATTGTGCAACATTTTGAAGATAAAAAGAGGGAGAACATGGTGTAAAAAAGATATTATTAGACAAAACAAAACTAGGGTACAAAATAGAGAAAGCTCACTCACTTGGGAACCATTTTCTCCATTTTCTTTCATTCTTTTTCATTCCTATTGTTCCTTTTTGTATTTGTAAGTCTCTCATAACAATGAGAGGCTAAACCATCCATTGTGGGGAGCTCACCAACCAAATACTTTTGATATAATAATTCTCATTATCCATTTAATGTTATTTTAATATTATTGATTCTTTTTTGAGTTCATTGTCTTGTTTATTGTTTGACCTCTCATGCACATGCATGTTATAGGATTTATTCATTGAGAAATGTATGCACACTAAAAAATTGAAAAGAGCATTTAGGTAATTCATGTCTAGGGATAAAATGGTATTAATTAGCCTTAATTACGCATCCTTATTCTTAAAGCAAATTATTTGATGTAGCTCTTAAGGGATTAGAAGTGAAATTAGATAACTTAGACTCTTTCACATGAGGGATCATGGTTAGGGTAGGTTAACAGATGAAGACAATACTTGAAATAACGTTAAATGGTGAAAAATCTCAAGCATTGCATTAAGAGTAATTTCGATAAGTTGAACACTCAACACGCAGCAACTCACCCCTCCGAGTGTTTGTGTTCTATCTCTTTAATTTGTTCTGTTTAATTATCTTTATTTATATTGAATTTTATATTTCCACATTGGTATTAGACAAATATCGAAATTAATTTATTATTAGCTTAAAATTAAAAATATATAAACTTTGAATACAATCAAAGTTTTTGTGAACTCGACACTCAAACTTACCATTTTAATTGCTACTTGAACGAATTGATACATTTATGAAAGAGTTAGCAAAGAGCTAAAAACAAATGATGATAATATTCAAAAAGGAATATCATAAAATAATGTGTGTGATACAAATAGATTTTGGTATTTAAACTAATTGAAATTGAGATTAATGGTTTGGAATTCATAACATTGTAAAATTTGAAAAAGAAAGATAGAGATTCATTAACTACTTAATTAAAAAAAAGTGAGAATTATAATTTCATCAATTTTCTTCAATTTATATATAAATAAATCACTTCTATATATTTCAAATGTGAATGAAAAGGTATATTTAATTAAGATGCATATGAGATTAAAAAAATTAAACACTTTATGGAGCAAAATAATATATGTGTTTTTTTACAAAAATAATATGTGTTATTAATATTAAATAATCATTAAAAAAATTGGAACCTATGAAAAATGGAGAAGGTGAATTCCTTACTTTTGTGGTCTAATCGCTCTTATGTTTATTTTTTTTAAGGGCTAATCGCTCTTATGTTAAAGTAAGTGCTGTAACTAACATAATAAGCATCAAATCGTACGTATTTGAAAAGGGAAAAAAAAATGCCTTAAGTTGGAAATCACAAAAATGATTCTCGCCGTTGCTATTTGCCTATTTCATTTCATATTCACACAAGCTTACCCAGAAAAGAAAAAATAGAAGAAACAGAGCTGAGAGCGGTGAATTGAATTCCATAAAAAGATTTTTGCTTTTTATGAAATATTAAGCCTTGCTAAGATATTGATTTTACAAAGACTAAAAAGTAAACCATAAATGTTAGGTGGAGGAGATTAATGTCCATATAGCAGGGAATTAAGATTCAAGTCTTTAGTGGGAAAGACACTCATTCACCTTTGACATTCAATTTTGTACATTAAGTACCTCATCTCTTATCAAGAGTGTTTAACACACTCAATATATGAAGTTGATTTTAATGAATTTGAATTTTAGAAATTAAACTTGCCATGTTCTAAAGGATACGTTGAGATTGTATTTCAACTGATCCCAGTCCAATACAGCACAACACGATGTTTCATCCTATCATTTTAAGATTTACACGTCCTCTATAACAGTTTATTTTTCACACAATAATGTAGGGAGGTTTATATTCTCAACCGATTAGATATTATCATACAAAAAAAAAATAGTTATTATAAAAATAAATAATTTGTAACTATATAATAATATATGATTGGATGTTATAAAAACAAAATATATTATTAGTCTATTTTAATTTTTTTAACTAAGATATCATTTGACCGAAAATTTATGACTAATTTTGGAGTTATTAAAATTCAATTAAAGAGTTGACCCTCTTTCAACAAATATTTTTTCATATACGTGAAGTTTAGATCGAATCCATAATTACATGTTAAAAAGATAAGATCATCTACCAATTATATCACATTATATTGATATTAGTTTATTTTAATAAATAATTGATAATAATTATTTAATTTAATCAATAACATTTCATAAATATAATAAGAATTTAATTAGAATATATTCATAACATATAATTTTTATAGTCATTAAGTCATAAATTATTATGTAAAAATCTTGGATTCAAAAGTGTTTCGAGAGGAGACTTCATCTTGTTTTACTTGAATAACTGTTTAAGATTATTTAAGGTATGATTATATAAATCTTTGCATTAAAATTAAACTCACAAAATAATGTTTATATTGATATTATTTTTAAAAAATGTATATTATAAAATTAACTTAAGTTCAATTTCATACTTCTTTAATTATACATTATACATAATCTGAAATTTATATGTTAAATTTTTTATAGAAAAATTATATATTAGATTAATATATATATCCTTATCATATATTTTCTTCATTCCAAAGTATATGACGAGGTTTTGCCATAATTATTAAAAATATAATTAATTTATTAAAATTTTTAAAAATATTATTTAATTTTCTAATATACCATTTATCTCTCTAATGAATAATTTATTTATTCTTCTTATGTACTACTTCCACTAAGTTTTTATTAAAGATATTTATAATATTAATATAATATTAATTTTATAAAACAAAATATATTTTAGAACAATTTTTTTTCTTTTGAAAACATCATATATTTTGACGGAGGGAGTAAATCATTAACTCTTGGTTGGGTAAAAAAAAAAAGTTATTGCATGTAAATAATTTCATTTAGATTTTTGGATAAGGTAAGGAAATTATACTGTCTCAACTTATGACATGAATACTTTATTAAATAATAATAGCATAAAATATCTTTATACTCTGAGTATACAATTATAAATTTATTTTAAAAATTTATAGGAACTAAAACCTACTAAATGAATGAACAACAAATATGGGAGCAAATTTTCCTCTAATTATTAATTAATTATTAATTAATAGTAGTTTATTACAGAGACATAGCGACTGGGTTGTAGAGTAATCGGGAACAGTGGCAGCTCATTGGTTTTCTTTTCTTTCTCTCTATATCTATCTATCTATCTATCTATCTATCTCTGCTCTTCCTTTTTTTTTTCTATCTCACCTCACCACAGAAGCACCAATGAAGAAGAAGATGATGGCAAGCACCGCCATCTCCGTCGTCTTCGCCGCGCTCTTCCTCTTCTCCTCCGTCCACTCCTTCTACCTCCCCGGCGTCGCTCCTCGCGATTTCCAAATTGTACGTTTTCCATTTCTTCTCTCTCTCTCTCTCTCTCTCGATTCGTTCGTTACTTTTCATCTCTTATCTGAATTTCCACGTTATATGCTTCGTTCGTTTCTCAGTCACCTTTAATCCGTCGCAAGACTGCTCGGATCTAGGGTTTTAGCTCTGATCTGCGTCGAATCGGTCTTAATTTCACCTTGTACTGTGCTTTTGAATAACCGATTTTGTGTTCCTGAAAGGTCTATATCATTGGATGATTCCTTGGTTCTGATGTTGTTTGATTGACTTATAGTTTGGAATGATATATGATGGAATCGTTAGTTCTGTGGAATGATAATCTCATAAACGTGTTGCCAGTTCCGAAGATGGAATCTAAGTAGATCTTCGTGTTTAGTTTTTGTGTCTCACTCTACTACACTGTTTTCAAGGCCCTTTATCACCTGTGATGAGTGATGAGTGATGAGACTTGGTTATATTTTGATATGTGCACGTGAAAACTGTATGTGTAATGTGGCTTTTTATCCTTTTTTTTTTTTTTTTTGTCATAGGAAATGCAAAATGTAGTGTGTCAATTGGTAACTGTTGATTTAAGAAATTCGGTTGCGATTGGGAAAATTTTATTATTTCAATTTGTTTTTGCTGTTGTTATTTGGTTTCTAATTGTGTGTGTGTTTGAAGAATGAAGATATTGAGTTATTGTTTCATGTGTGGCACCAGGGTGACCCCCTCTCTGTCAAAGTGAACAAGTTATCATCCACCAAGACTCAACTTCCATATGACTACTACTTCTTGAAGTATTGCAAACCCAAAAAGATATTGAACAACGCAGAAAATTTGGGAGAGGTTCTTAGAGGTGATCGCATTGAGAATTCAGTATATACAGTGAGCATCTGTTGCTTCATCCTTTGACATTTGGATAAGATGATGATGAAATTCGGTGATCATGGCTTTCTTGTTTAGTTGTGTCAACTTAAAGTTTTTTTTTTTCTTTTCCTTTTCTCTTTCCAGTTTCGTATGAGGAAGGAACAGTCCTGTACTGTTGTTTGTCATGAAATTTTGGATGCTGAATCTGCAAAGAGTTTTAAAGAAAAAATTGATGATGAATATCGAGTGAACATGTAAGTGGTTAAATGTATTGGAGCTAGTGCTTAGTTATGTAGTATGAGTTCATTTAATTAGTTTGCTAAGATTCTATGGCCTGATGGGTGCCTGTCTATAGGTTTCTGCTTTGTATTCCCTTGACCCTTGAAGCTCTGAATTGAACATGCAGGATTTTGGATAACCTTCCAGTTGCTGTTCGTAGACAAAGGAGGGATGGAAGTCAATCAACAACATATGAACATGGTTTTCGTGTTGGGTTCAAAGGAAACTATCAAGGGGTATAACTCAACTTGAATTTTCTTATAAAATTTCAAGTATCATTTTTGCCACTCCATATTGTTACAAATTTACTATTTTCCTACAGAGCAAGGAGGAGAAATATTTTATTAATAACCACTTGAGTTTCAGAGTCATGTATCACAAGGATCCTGAAACTGATTCTGCTCGTATTGTTGGATTTGAGGTCACCCCAAACAGGTTTTGTTCTTTTCTCCACCATCTCTCTCTCTGTTAAGGGTGTGCTGCATTCTTATGTTGGCATAACATGGTTGAAGTTGGTGGGTTTTTATATTTTAATATTTTATATCTGGAAAAGTATGCTGTTCGTAAGAAAGAAAAATGAAATGGATCAGTTGGTTTTTTCTCTAATAGATCTTACCTTCTTCAGGATGTCACGTTTGTTTGAAGATAAATAATATTTTGGCATTAGAATCTTATAAATGGTCTCTTAGATGATCCTTTCTTCTTTTGTGGCAAGTGTCATAACTTTTGTATTTCTGTATGTGTCAAATTCATTTCTCTAAAATAAAGCAACTGTATATTGTATTTCTTTCTTTTTTGATTTTAAATGAATGCTTAATGTGTGTTCTGTCTTTCTTATATGAACTCTGTAACTGTAAACAGTATAAATCACGAATACAAGGAGTGGAATGACAAGAATCCACAGGTAACAACATGCAATAAAGATACCAAGAATTTGATGCAAGGTAGTACTGTCCCACAAGAAGTTGATACAAACAAGGATATTGTATTCACATATGATGTTTCCTTCAAGGTATTGCTAATTAAAATCTTGGCTACTCATAAATTTTCACCTCATTCATTATATGATACGTTAAGCCAAGTTTGTTGGTATTTTTTCAGGAAAGTGATATCAAATGGGCATCACGGTGGGACACATATCTTTTAATGAATGATGATCAGATCCACTGGTTCTCCATCATTAACTCTTTGATGATTGTTCTTTTCCTGTCTGGAATGGTGGCAATGATCATGATGAGAACTCTTTACAGAGACATTGCCAATTATAATCAGCTAGAAACCCAAGATGAGGCCCAAGAAGAAACAGGGTGGAAACTTGTTCATGGAGATGTTTTCAGGCCACCAGTCAATTCAAATTTGCTTTGTGTTTATGTTGGTACTGGTGTTCAGATCTTTGCAATGACACTTGTGACAATGATATTTGCTTTGCTAGGGTTTTTGTCTCCATCTAATCGGGGAGGTCTCATGACTGCGATGGTTCTGTTGTGGGTTTTTATGGGCTTATTTGCTGGCTACTCCTCAGCACGTTTGTACAAGATGTTCAAGGGCACAGAATGGAAAAGGAACACCTTGAAAACTGCATTTATGTTCCCAGGCATTCTTTTTGCTGTCTTCTTTGTGCTGAATGCTTTAATCTGGGGGGAGCAGTCCTCAGGGGCAGTCCCTTTTGGAACAATGTTTGCTCTAGTCTGCTTATGGTTTGGTATATCAGTACCCTTGGTCTTTGTTGGCAGTTACTTGGGTTTTAAAAAGCCAGCAATTGAAGACCCAGTGAAGACTAATAAAATTCCCAGGCAGGTACCTGAGCAGGCATGGTATATGAAACCTGTCTTCTCAATTCTTATTGGAGGCATTCTTCCATTTGGTGCGGTGTTCATCGAGCTCTTCTTTATCCTGACATCAATATGGCTGAACCAGTTCTATTACATCTTTGGCTTCCTATTCATAGTGTTTGTGATCCTATTAATCACCTGTGCCGAGATTACCATTGTGCTTTGCTACTTCCAATTGTGCAGTGAGGATTACAATTGGTGGTGGAGATCTTACCTCACTGCTGGGTCCTCTGCGCTGTACCTCTTCCTCTACTCAATTTTCTACTTCTTTACCAAGTTGGAGATTTCAAAGCTGGTATCGGGCATCCTTTACTTCGGATACATGATAATTGTTTCATATGCCTTCTTTGTGTTGACGGGAACTATTGGCTTCTATGCTTGCTTCTGGTTTGTTCGCAAGATCTACTCGTCAGTGAAGATTGACTAATTTCAGGCATATATAGTGGACGATTGCAACGGGAACCCGGAACCTGATAGGCTATAACAATGAGAGGACTAGAAGCAAATACTGCCGGGAAGTTACCTTTCCCCCACCCACCTTTGAAAACCCTTTTTCGTTTATTGTTAGAATAGTAGATGGATTGTTAACTTGTTACACTGCTTTTTCAGATATTATTGTGGTAGTTTCTGAAGTAATGATATGTCTGCATGACACGACCAAGTGATGAGATATTAACTCAGCAATTAATTGTGAGGGAATGTTTGACGTGAGCCTGTTATAACTTGTAAATTTCATATTTTTAAAAATTATAAAAGAAAAGCATATGATACCTTAAAAATCTAAAAAAATTATAATATATTCCTAAAAAAAAAATCAGCGTGTTTGTCCCTAGACTTTTACCGTGTTATCATCTTTCGTCTTTGCTGTTAAATAGCATAACTACATTAGCAGTCACGACTAGTTTAATATTTATTTTTTAAAACTGTATTTTTATTTTTTCACCAACAAGTCTAACATTATCAACCGATTTGAACTGAATCTCTCACTTTTTTCACATTTTAAATGTTCTCCCATCTCTTTTTTTTGAATGTGCATTTAACACACTATTCCATGTACTTGATACTTTTAATCTTAATCACCTCAAACTACTTGCATTTTATATTTTTAATCTATCATCATTGATAGTCTTTTTCACTTTATCATCTTTTATCTCTATTACTAGTGATATTTTTAATGTTGATTCATTTTAAGTTTGAATATATTTTTCGTTTTTATAATTTAGTATTTTTTATTTTTGTTATTGTAATTTTTTTCTCATTATAATCATTGTAATTTTTTTTTCTTTAAAGTGTTTCAAATAATATTTTTCCATTGTCTAACTAAAATAGAAAAACAAATTACATAAACAAAAACAAAAAGTGTTAAATTATAAGGACGAAAAAAGTATTTAAACATTTATTTTAATCTATCATCATTTATCTCTCTCACTATATTGAATTCAATACTATTTAACGAATTGTTAACATTTATTTTAAAAAAAAATCTCATATTACAACTGTAGATTATAAATTTAAATAGAACTTTTGTACAAAAAAATCTAAAATATAACTTGTATATTTAAAATTATTTAATATTTATTTACTATAAATGTTAATTATAATATAATTTATAGTTATATTTTTAAAAAATATTTATATTATACAATGCATAAATTAAAAAATATTAGTCAATAATGTATAATAAATTGATAATTAATTATTGATAATTTGATATATAATAAATTTTAAATTTTAATTAATCAATATATCTATTTTAAATTCTAACTATATCTAAAAACAAATAAGATAAAAATCTTACCTTTGTGAAAATTCTAAGTCAAAACTCAGTAGTTGCTGTAAATTTTATCAAGACTACGACAAGGATAGCGTCCAACTTTAATTAGGGTTTTTGTATTATTTTTAAGCTTACAAATATCCTCTACAAAAACCCTACACTTGACAGGGGAGGGACAGGATCCTTTACTACAACCTTTCTTCTCCGCCCTTAAGGGCTTTCGGTAGGATAAAAGATTTTGAATGAAAATTTTAATTTCTCATATTTTGGTATGTAATTTAAAAAAAAATATTCTTGAAAAAAACATTTTTTTGAAAATTTTTTTAATTAGTTTTTCACTAAAACACTTTTTCATAGGAGAGATAAAAATCTTACTTTCTCAGAGTTTAATTTTTTTTCTACAATAAAAATATATTATTCTTTATTAAATTAAATAATATGATAAATAATTAAAACAATAAAATATGTGTAATTCTTTGATTCCAAAAAAAATTATGTAAAGATTCTTGATAAATAAATTTTATTTATTTTCAGAAAATATTTATTTTAGAAAATGAAAAAATTTCTTCCTGTCGAAAGGTTACTAATTTCTATGTCTCTCTCTCTCTCTCTCTCTCTATCGATGCTTCAGCCAGACATGAGGAAAAAGAAAGGATAGAATGAGTGAAGTAGCGGACGATGTTCTGTGTCACATTCTTCCGCTCCTTGGTTGTTGTCTACAAGATGGAGAGATCTCTCTGGATCATGGTTTCACCAACAATATCCCACAAGGAGTTGAAGATTCTGCGTAACGTAACTCTCGAACGCATAAGGTTATGTATGACCTTAATATGTTAGACAAAGTCTCCGTGGTTATGATTTTCTCCCATACTATTTGGAGGATCACTTGGTGAAAGCCAAGGTTTATATCACAATATATACGAGCTTAACTATTATTTTGATGTCATGATCCTCCAGATTCTCAAAGCACTGCTTAATATCAAATTTCTGTCTTTGAGTGATTTTAGGGTAGATGATGATGATGGGGTTGGTGGTGGTGACAACGACAACGATGACGACGATGAGGATCGTCTTACACAATTTAAGAACTTGGTTCAGTTACAGCTTTCTCTAAAGACACTGACTCGTTGTTTATGGAACTTCCTGCCAATAAGAGATGTCACTATTATAATATTAGTGGCGGAGTATGGCCGGAGAATTACCCACTGTTCTCAATGCTTTTTGTTTCTAGTCAGTTATCTTTTGATTTATCTTGTTCTTATGTTTACTTGCTCAAGTCAAGTTTAGGTAAGTAAGTGGCTTTGAGCTTTTACTTTCTTTTCATGTATTTTATTTTAATTATAGTAACAAGACTGAAAATTCAATAAATTTCATTGTAAATACAATGTGGAGAAAGTGAGAACCAAATTTATGGATTATTGGTGTTTTTATTTTATTTGATTAGGATTGCATTTTACATGCAATTACAATTTCTTTAAAAAGTTGCCCAGCTAACTTATCTTATGTAAAAGGAGATTAACAAAAAGTATCACACATTCACACTATATATGAGGTTTTGTAATTTTGATGTAGTTCATAAGCTATTATATTAACTTAAAATCAAATTTGACACATCAAAATAATTTTTTAATTGTAGATGTTCTTATATCAAATTCTTATAATTTTTATTTATTTTTAGTACATATTTGAATTTATTATAAAAAAATTAAAATTCTCGTGGGGAAAAAAAATGTTAGATTATGATTTTTTTTATATTGATCATATGAATGTAAAATTACTCACCAAGTTATTATGCTTATATCCTATAAAACTAGATTTATACCTTTAATTGTTATAGAGCTCAATAATCATTTTTATATTTTCTATTTATTAATTGTCTTTCTCATTAATTTAAATTTTAAATTTTTTATAAATGAATTATATTCAGACTAAAATTAAATTAAATTTTAATTAAAATGATCTATACTCAAAGCATTTCAATGTAATAAATTTAAACTAACATTGTTTGTGTAATTAATATATCATAGAAAATATTTGTATCTAAGAAAATAATTACGATAGCACCATTTTTTGTTTTTTAATCGAGAAATGTATTTTTTTTTTTTGTATAAGCAAAATTTCATTGAATGCAAAAAAATCTCATGCTTTCGGAGTTCAATATCAAATGTCCTTTTTCATCGAAAATATATCTTACTGCAACATTACGCCCTCCCGCCTTTGTTATTAATTCCCATTCCTGTCCTGTTTCAACATGATTTTTAATGCTCAATAGTTCTTCTTTGCTCATATGTCCTAATTTTCCTACTTTTCTTTCATCATATTATCTTATGGTTCGGATTTATGAATGTTATTCTTAATTATATAATGTTCAACATTTTCATTCTGATTCGACTTAAAATTTTACTTCACACTTATTCCAACAGTTGTTTTATTCCAAAAAAGAAGTGCAAAAATATGAGATGAAAAAGATAGAGAAGAAACTCCATTTTTCGTTTGGTTGGGAGAATGATTAAAGAGAACTTGCAAAGACGATTTGTTTTCTTACATTTGCGCGACAATTTTTTCGTCACTGCAGTTTAAACAATATGAACCTACAATAATCTAATGTTAGAACTCAACAATAAGATCAAGAGGAAAACAATAAATTAAATACAAAAAAAAAAAAGAAGAAAAATGCTAACATATCCTGCAGTACATTCTTTAAAACACTCTTTATCATCAACACATTAAGAATCACAATAACGAAAGTCTCACTTTTTTTTAATGGAGTCCTACTTGTTTGTTTTGTAACTTTTAATCAATCTCAACTAAGTAGAAAAATGTATTAGCAACACTTTCTCGAAACAAGAAAACGGAAGTAAAAGCAAAACATGATTGAATCAACATACCTGATGTTATTACATTGGGTTGTTTTCTTATAATAAAAAAAGCACTAAATTGCTTTCTCCTTACAACTACAAGGTAATATTATAACATTACATCACAGGAAGCTAGAGACTTCCACACAAACAAAAACCAATTGGCACATGGACTCAATCGATGTCGTCTCAATGTGCATCAGGTAACTTTTCATCCTCCTCCACCTCAGAGTATAACAAGCACAACACCAATATATATACACACAAATCCACAATCATCCCAGCAGGCTTTCAACCACATGGTGTGTTGTGTTCATTTGCAACTTCACCTTGGTAAAGCCAAATTAAAGCCTCTGGTGGTCTACAGGTGTAAACTTTGACCTAAAGACCATGTATTCAATTGCATAATAAATCAATATGGAAACTTTATTCCACTTATTTTCGGAGATTGAAAATGATCAGGTGCAAATGGCTTCCACTGAGAGTTTCTTCATGACACTTGGACAAGGATCTCCTCCAAAAATTTCAGGAGACACTGTCACTGTGCACAAGCTCTGGCCAACACAATTCTGCAACAATAAAGTCATTATTAAATTAAATAATGTATTCAGTGAAAAGGACCATAAACTTGAAATTGATCATTCTACATTCAGAGTTTTAACTCAAAAGTATTAACACTGAAACAAAAATAATGTCACTTCTATATTTTGAAACAAATAATACCTTTTGGAAAGCATCATATGACTTGTGAGCATGACAACTTCCTTCACGGTAGTTTCCACAAGACCCTACTGGAGTGCCAAAGCTAGCAAACTTGATTGATGAGATTTTTTGTCCAGGGCCACATGACAAGTGTGCTTTTGGTCTCACAGGACTTCTGACTTTGCCAGAA
Organism: Glycine tomentella; assembly: GCA_007407185.1. Lineage (NCBI taxonomy): Eukaryota > Viridiplantae > Streptophyta > Magnoliopsida > Fabales > Fabaceae > Glycine > Glycine tomentella. The sequence goes on from PYAF01002543.1 coordinate 915,459, forward strand.
GCTTGCATCTCATAACTTACAAGATTTGGTTGCCACTCATAGATATCAGCACATACACTATCTATATCCCTTCTAACCAAAAAGATCCCGTTCGGATCCCCGCCCAATTCCTCAAACACAACCAATAAATTTCCAGTTGGCTTCAGCCATGAGTGAGGAACATGATACCTGAAATTATCAACCAGTAATTAGTAATGACAAGAATTTCTAACCACATTAAACAAAATTGCAGAACAATCAAGGTATTTCCACCATCGTTGAGAAGCCTGGCCACAGTTGCTTCCACATTTCTTCTCATTGTAAGTTCCAGCATAGTTACAGTAACCACAAGAACCGGATGCTTTGTAAGCAGGCCAGTAGCGGCCCAGACTTTGTCCATTTATCCACACTTGACCTTTGCCCATGCTGCCCATGTCTAAAGCCAATGGTGCAACTCCAGCTGGGGCATCAAAGGTAGTCTGTAAAAGTATAAAAAGGACGTTACTTTAACTGCATCTCAAAAGGGTCCCTTTTCTTGCATTTATACCAACTTATCTGTATATGGTAACCATTTCTTAGTACAATCTCATCAATTATTTTTTTTCTTCTAGCTCATTTTTGTCTAATAGTAAAAATATGTTCCAAGAAGTATGGATGACCCCATAATCAATGGAAAGAAGAAAAATGTTTGCGGAAGTAGTCAAGATTTAATTCGTAAAAGGGTAGCAAAATTAAGGAGGGGTTGACAAATGAAAAGAAAATAGGGGTAGTTTAATCTCCACAATGAAAACTTTACATTTCTACCACTAGTATATAAGAATAGTAATTTAAGAATAACGTATTAAGAATAGGACAACATAAACAAATTTGAAGCAAGCCTAAACATATGCTTTTTTAACTATTGAAGGTTATAGAGGCATCACAATACTTACTTTGTACCAAGTCAATGGCTGTCTTCTGGAAACTAAAAAGCCCTGAAGCCACTCAACAGAGGAACTTCCACTAAGAGAATGAAGATTCAAGGCTTCACCTTTAAGACCAACCTAAAACATGCATTCAAATGAATCTCAAGCAAAATGAAGCAATAATGAGAAAGAGAAAGCATGGAGAATGTTTGAAAAGAACCTTGTATGACCACTTCTGCCAAGTTAAGTCCCTTCTCTCCTCATTGAGACCACTTAATGTAATTGGGCCAAGAACACCAGCATTCCATCTTTCAAAATGTGGCCCAACATTCTGGATGTCAATAACAAGAAACAGATGAGTATATATAGTCATGTTCACAAGTCAGAGTTCAACATTCTAAAGTTGGACTAGTTTAGAAGTACAAAGGCGCATCTGATCTGACAATATCATTTAGATATGCCAATGTGTGCATGTAGTGCTCACACAAGAGAGAGAGAGAGAGAGAACAAACCGGAAGCCCAACTGCAACACTTAGAAGAGAGATTTTGTTAACACCAGCTCTGAGCCTCACACTTTCACTAAAGGTTAGTTTGGGGGCCTCTAAGCTTCCATATGCAGTTCCTGATCACAAGAAAATACATACTAGGTTCAGTATATGAAAGATTATGTTGAAGCTATTGGACAATTACTAGCTTTATATAACTTATAACATGCAGTTGTCTAATCAATTGAATTCTTAAAAAGTATACATCAACTGCTTATAAGGATTCCCTCTTCTTTCTCTTGGATCATACCAAAAAAAGTACAATTATAGAAATTCAATACCTGAAATATTCCAGCAGAAAATGGTTCTTTGTAGTTGAAATAACTAGTGTTACTGAAATTGTGTAAACCAGCAGTATACTACTCACCTGACAGCTGATTGTTGATAAAAACATGCAAAGCATGCCCAGCAGACAAAACTGTAAGAACAGGATTCTTTCCATTCCTCAAAAATCCTTCATTGGAATTGATCACAACACTGGCACCAAAAGGAACAAGATAAGTATTCAACATGGAGAAACAAAATGAGCAAATATATCAATAATGTTATAACCAGGATTGTAAAAGCAATGAAGAGTAAAAAGATTAGAGTTATAGGTCACACTCACTCTGTGGAGTACCACAAGTAATCAGATAAATCTCTGGTTGCATTTATTTGCTCCAACAGGCCAGTCACAGTGAACGAACTATCATCAGTAGTGGTTGTCTCTTCATTAAATGCTTTCCAAGATAGTCCTCCATGAATAGGAACACGAGTCATCTTCATTGTTGTGCTCTGAGAACCAACCTGTAAAGAGATTTGAAATTAACATTGCTGCTGAAATCTTCTGTTGGAGAACTACTGAAAAGAATACTGTTCTCTTCATTATTAAAAAAATTGTTCAGTCCAACTAAATAGCATATACTTAATCAAGCTTTATAGTAAGAAAAACTCCATTGTAAGACATAACTAACCCAGCTCTAGTAATCTGAAATAAAAGTTTGCTTGATTATTGTCTCACCCTTGCAGTGTTATAAACAGTGTGCTTGCAGTTAGGAAGAATGCTTATAGACCAAGGAGGCAAGTTGTAATGCTGATTTCCAAATGCCACTATTGCATAAGATTGTGGGTTATAGTTCGCAAGGAATGCAGCACAAGCTCCAGACTTTGATCTAAAAACATGAGCCTGTACATTGGTTATGAAAGTTAAAAGTTTAGTCTAGTTACAAAGATTTTAGATAGGATTGTTAATTCTCAGATAACTGAATCAAGTTATACCTCTTCATAGTTTCCAAGCCGTTGTACAGTAGGATCTCCGGATACTAAAGCAGGTTCACAGAGTTTTATTGCTCTATGTAAATCCTTCAGATGACCCCACTTTGGCTGTCTGGGCAATCCTGCATAGAGAAAGAAATAACATATAACTTAAATCATGCATGACAAAAAATATAAGAACTGACTTTGTTTTCTTTCTGTGCATACCATACTCATCAAGAGGCGCATCGTAATCATAGCTCGTAGCAATAAAGGGACCACCAGCAGTTCGACCAAAATTTGTACCCCCATGATACTGGAATGAAAAGAAAAAAAAAACAAAGGAGCTTAATTGGCTAAAAAGGGGTAAATCAAATCCACGCATTGAAATCACAAATGTTGAAGTTACCATATAATAATTGACAAATGATCCCCCTTTCTGTATAAACCTTGCAATTGAAAATGCCAAATCCTCAGCCGGTCTGTGAGGAACTGCACCTCCAAACTCAGTAAACCTACAAATTTAAAAGAGTAACACAGGCAATGAGCAGTCAGGCAAAACCTCTAGCTTTTATGATTTTCATTCGTACGGAAACCTAAGTAACAAGGCACCAAATACAAGCTACAAATTTATTGTACCAGCCAGTCCAAGCTTCTGTCCACATCTTTGGTTTGTAAGCCTTATTTGGAGAGAAATAATCACAATAGAAACCATTGCAAGTGTTAATCTGCAAAATTTTATATTGGAATTAGGAGCTGGACTTTGACCCTGACTGGGAAAATTGGATTTACATGCATATTCATGCAAATATAATTTTTGAGTGTATAAAACTTTTTCTCTCTCCATCACTAATAATGAAAATTGACAAGAATGTTAGATTTTAAATTTCAACCACATGTAATCAGGATAATTTCACTATGATTATAATAGTCAATTGCCAGTCATGATAATGAGAACCGTATTGAAAGGACTGAAGAAGGACAGATCTCAACCATGAACAATGAGGAATAATTATTCATTTCCTTCATTAGCAATATGGACAAAACATACTGTCCTGGTATCCCCACCAAAGACAACGAGCTATTATAAAGATTAAAGAACATGTCTATAAAAGGTACAAATAATCTGAACTTACGATAGGATCAGGAGCATCGTCTTGCTTGCACATGATCCATGGAACCCCGGTGCCAAGTCCTACAGCCATATGTGCTGCCCATTGAGTGTAGGCTCTACCAGGAGCACCAATTTCATACTCCATAGGCCCATATTCATTTTCAATCTGCCCAAAAACAATGGTACAAAAACGTAATGTTTTCTGTGTATATATCCATTTTTAGTCAATGAATAATAAGGTTATAACTGTTTTCAAATTTAAAATTTAAAATGCTACATGAAGATATATAACAATTGATTGGATTCTGCAGAAGGATAGCTGCATATGTAATCTACCTGGGACAGAATTATTGGACCACCCTGAGACTCGAATAACCTTTCTGCTTTCATCATATCCACAATCTTCTTGGTAAACTTTTCCATTTGAAACTTCAACACAGCAACATTAGAAGAAAGAAAGAAAAGGATATTAGTAGACAAATTAATAACATAAATCATATATAAAAAGAGAGAGAGAGGAGAATTTCGTATGATTCTTAAAAGGAATAAGAAAGAGTGCTATCTCACCTTAAACGGTCCATTGTCTGTTCTGAAGCTGATACCTGGAATGTACTTGAGCCAAACCGGGAAACCTCTGAAAAATGAATAAGATTGAGCTGTTGAGAAATTTCCTGGTTCCTATATTAATAAGGGGTTTTGCCTATGTAAATAGGAAATTCATCTCTTTCATTACCCAAAGTTCCATTCAGCACAAACGTAAGGACCAATTCTGAGGTTAACATAGAGGCCTGCTTGCTGCACCAGCTTTATGAACCTCACAAGATCATAGTTTCCCCCAAAATAATACTACAGTAACAAGAGAAAGAAAAATAGTAATTATTAATTATTCTAAACTACTAAACTCAATATAAATAAAAAATGCATTTTTTTCAAACACTGCAAGCAAACATTGTTCATTACTTTGCCAGGTGAAGGTTCATGTCCATTCCAGAAAACATAAGTTTGAATGACATCCAAACCTCCTTCCTTTGCCTTTTGAATAAGATCTGGCCACATCTGAAAAGAAACAAACTTTAAGTTGCCCATTTGATTAAAAGGCCAAAATGGAAAGAACCCGGAAACACATTTGAGTGAAATACCTCAGGGGTGCTTCTGGGGTAGTGAATGGAGCCAGAAAGGAGTATCCTTCTTTGTCCGTTGATGGTGATAGCCTTATGGTCATAGGACACAGAAGCTGAAGCATGACCAATCAGTGAGCATGCAAACACCACCACCACCAAGAGTAGTGGCACATTCCGCACTATGAGCTTGTGGAAGCTCATGGCAACAAACAATGAATAATAATAATAATACTATTAAACACCCTTGTTGAGTTGTTTGTTTCTCAGCTAGGAAAAGCAGTTGCCCTTGCACACTTTATTCTATGCTTATGTTCTGTGCTCAAGTCTCCTCCTTTAAGCAGAATGATTGAAGAGAAAAAACGGTGTGAAAGGAAGAAAAAAAATGGGAGGTTGGAGCTTGAAAGAGTGAGAGACAGTGATAAATATATATATATATATATATATATATATATATATATTATTTTTTTTTTCTTTTGATTTGTTTTCACCCTTTTGGGGGCATAATAGATACTTTATGTGAAGGTTCTGTGTTAGAGGAAAAGGGTGGTGCTTTGCTGCTGCTTTTATAAACACTGGAGTGAGGAGTGGACGGTTTTTGAGAGAGAGAGAGTGGGACCTACTTCTCAGGGAACTTTGGGACCCATACCTTGTTCATACTTCTTGCTCCATCCGCTAAAATTCTTTTTCTTTTAAACTTACTTTAATTGTTTTTATTTTTTATTGATAAAATTTGGGTGACTTAAATTTTAATAACTCATCATAGTTATGCCCTCATAAAAAAAAAGAGAGAGAAATAAGACGAAAAAAAATAAAAGCGATGAATAGAAATAAGCAAAAAAAAAAAAATAGTTACATGAAGAAAAATAAAATAAAAATAATGATAGAGATAGAGAAATAAGTAAAAATAGATAAATAAAAAAAATCATTAATTGTAAAACTATTTTCGATCTTCTTTTTCTTTTACCAAATAACCCAACTTAATTTAGTTCTCTTTCCTCTTCTATTTTCTCTCTTATTATCAAGCTGTTCCCAGGATAGCCTTTAGGACATTAAAAAAATTAAAATATGTTTATGATTTTTAATAAATATTTAAATTTTGATTTATTTTTTAAAAAATAAATTTATTTTTGTTCTATGATAAAACAAAAATTTTATTTTTTATCCTTGAAACTTTTTTATTAGAAATTTAATGTACAAAAATTTATCAACAAACAAACACAAAACTTTAATATTTATTAGAAATAAACATATTTTAACCTTACAACAAAATTTATCAATGAAATCTTTACAACAAAATTTAAACATATGTTCATCCGAGATATAAGTTATTTTGTTGTTACTAACTACGAGTAAAACATTTTAATCGTTTTTATCTATATCTATATAATTTATTAAAAGGAATAATTTATTTATTTGTTAGGTTTTTCTTACTGCTTTAT
>PYAF01002543.1:926596-937602 GCA_007407185.1 Glycine tomentella
AATTACCGTGGCATGGATAAATATAAATTAGTTCAACAAGCTTAATTAACTGCATATTATTTTTTTTATAATTTTATTTAAAATACACTGATGGTATCATTTTTTTATACCATCATTTAATCATAATACTACTAAATAATTAATAGTTATATATTAACTTTTGTAACATCTACTTTAATTTTTTTTTAAAATTATATTCTAAATAATGATGTCAATAAAATTGATTTATTATTTATGAACATACTAGTAAATTTATAAACAAACACATAACTAAGTAAAAAATTACTTATTTTATTGAAAAAATATTTTTTAAAAAAAAATTAAATATGCGGACCCAATATGTCAAAGGATTAATCTTTCACTATCAATCAAGATATCCTAAATTCATTAAAAAAAAAATTCATCGCAATATTTTAACCTCTTTTTTTTGTTGAGCGTCACAATTTGAACCTATTGTCATGATTCCACAGTTTGTCATTTAAAAATTAAAATGTATCAGAACCTTTAAATGAGCTAAATAATTTAATTATATATGTCAAACTATAAATAAAATTATTTTCCCTCACTGACGTTGAACTAGACTCCGCTACTCCGCTTGCTTAGTAGCTGGAAACGTTGACCGTCAGTAATACACCAGAATTCGCATGAAATGTACTTGATTAACGCCAAACTCTTCACGTTCTTCATGTTTTTTCTTTAATTTATATATTTCAAATTCAAATTAAATTATTATGAAATACAAGCGTGGGTAAACAAATGACTAGTTTTTCTTGTGATAAGCCTCTATCCTCACCCAGTTTCTCACATGGGATCATGCACATTGATAAAAAAAAGTCAAAGCAACATTGGGAAAACAAAAGTTTTAGGTTAGATGCCCTGTCTTCCACTAATCATTATTCTTTTGTTGGTGAATCCCTTTCATATATGGTAGCACTAGCTAGCTACAGCCGTTAAATGATTTTCCCTTCATGCTTCAATTCTAACAACTTAATTTCTTCTTTAACCTTTACCTAAATCTAATTGAAAGCAAAATAAGTCTTAGGTGTGTGCATTGCATATGGTGAGAAGCAATAATAAGTCCTAAGAGTAGAGGTACCCTAGTCAATCACCATCTACATAGTTGGTGATTAGCTGTGAATCAGTTATCTTCTAAACAAATGTGGACCCTAACTTAGCCTTTTGCTTCCATATTTTGTGACTAAGAATACATTTTACTCGACCATAATACAGAGCCAGCTCATTTATCTTTAATCTCAACCATATTGGACACATAATTTATCACCAAAAAAAGAAAGAAAAGAAAACCCATTTGTAAACTTAATTAATTTAATTAACATGCTTGTGCCTAGTCCATTTCTGGTAACCTAATTATTTGTGGCTCATCCTCCTACGTTGCACATTAATTGATTACGATCCAATGTTGTTAGCGACAATTCCTACAAATCCGGTACATGGGGTGTTTGCAATGTGGATTTTTTATAGATGTATGTATGTGTGTGTGTGTGTGTTTTTTCTATAATCATATTTAGCATTGTTGACTTTTGCAAATGATGAAGGAATAAACTATATGTTAGTCTAAATATAAACACTACCATAGTTGTTTAAAATTAATTTGTAAACAGCTGAATTCCTAAATGTTTTCAAACTTTCAAAGGGACGAGATAAGCTAGTGCGTAAGCTAGAATTAAAAAATGAAAAGCATCTCTGGACAGAGAGAAAATACATAGAAAGGGATCCAACATAAATATAAAAAGATTGAATATATGAGGATTGGGGTGATTATAAATTTGCAGAAAAATCTTTCTGCGATGAAATAACCCATATCTTTGGATTAATAAAAAAGGAACGGAACAGAAGAACAAAATGAAGTAGAACATTATTGACTATTATGATTTGAATTGTTTAAAATATAATGAAATAAAATGGAACCCGATAAAAATACCATCTCACGTTATACTTTTCTCCCTTTCTTTCCTAAACCAAAGATATCATAATAGACATACAAAAAATTATTTCTCATTAGTTGATAATATAATTTTCACACTATTAAGACATGTCTATTAAACTTAATTATAAATTCGAAAAGTATTTGAAATCATCTGGTTCTTAAGTCTTAACTATGCAAATGGTTTTTTTCTTCTTTCTAAAACATATTATTTTCCTTCCTGATAATTCAATCTATACATATATGTGTTCAAGTATCTTGCATTTTATTCACAAGTGTAAGGTGGGACACAAATGAAAAATAATTTGGATCTTTAAGTATATATTAGGGATTTGATTTTTGACTATATAAATTGAGATGAGTTTTTCTTTAACTGGTGACTACTTTTTTGAGTGATTAATTTTATGACTTCAATTGTGAGAACACCTTGTTGTCAGAAAAAACAGTATCTTACATTTCTTCCTATATCAAAATCTGAAAGTTTTTATAGATAATAAATAAAAGAGGTAGTTTGAAAGATAACCTAATTCTCTTTTTGGATTTTGGATAAGAGAAGAAACAGAGTGAAAAAAATTTGAGAAATTTTAGGATAATAATAAAGTAAAATAGTGTATTTAAATAGATAAAAATAAAGTTAAAAAATTTATATTTAGTTCGATGACAACAACATTATCTCATGTTTATGTCCCATTTTTCTAATAAATTTTGTTTGATATATAAAAAATATATCATATGAGATCGTCTTTTAAAATGGGATAATTAATTAAGGAAGACTTAGATTAAGAGACTCACATTATCATTGTTCTTGTTCTTGTTATTATCATGTTGTTGTCATCCTCATTAATTTGTGGTGGTGATGATGACAATAATATCAATGAAAAAATAAGGACAATACAACAGTTGACAATGAAAATAATGATAATAATAAGAGTTATTTTAAGTCTCTTTTAATTTGTCTAATGCTTTTATTTTAATATAAAGATTATGATTAACTGTGCTTAATCTCACTTAAAGAATATAATTTTCATTATTATAATAACCAAGCATTAAACAACTAGAAGTATACTATACGCACCCTTGAACCTTTCATTTGTTTTCGGAATCTTTTACTTAAATGCATTATGCGCAGCTAATCATTGTAGTATATATGAAAGTGATTGTAAATTTGAAAATGAATAATGAGGGATTATTTTACAATTTCTTTAATCAATGAATATATTGTTTATCTTCTAATGGCATTACAAGGTGAACGAACTATCAATTTTATTAATTTATCCTGAAATAGAATAAATGAGTTTTTGTTCTTTTTCGCGACCTAATTGTTTCGTACTGCCTTAGCTTTCAAACCAAGCGAAGAATATTTTTTCTCAATCGTATACCATATTGAATCAATTTCTTTATGGCACGTAAAAAAGATAAGGGAGAACATAAGAAAATTAAACGATGAGAATGAAAGTACCTGACTGTATTTATCAAAAATCAGAAAAGAGGAACAACGCATCAGCAACACAAATTGGCAAAAAAAATGAGGGACACAGCAAGATGAGATTGCCACATAAACTCTGTAAGAGGATGAGTTTGCCACATAAACACTGTGGCATTGTATCTTAGCCCTTTCAAGTTTCAGCTTCCTCTGGTCACCATCACTGGTCATTCGATCTAGTAGGTCCTAATGTTTAATTAATCCAACACAACATTGATACAAAAATGTGTGGGTATAAAAGTGCATGCGTGGGACACAAACAAGGACCAATAGCAATTCAATTCTTATCCCTCATTAACTCAATTATTGCATTCCTAATGCAAAGTAGCAAACCATGTTTTTACTTCTCCTTTTTTAATGGTGTTTCTTTAAGTTATACTTGTGTAGAACACTGTATAGAAATAAGATCAAAGTGTTTACTTCTTGTTTTGCGACAGTGGTAGTTTTTGCTAGACTATTTAAGTATCAACCGTACTTATGTGACTTAGAAGGGTATTTTAAAATCTCAATTGACGTAAGTGTTGATCATAGAGATTTATTATCAAATAGTTTAGGTAAGTTAAGTACTGATATTCAAATAATATATACGAGATTGAGTTGTACACGGCAATCAGATATAGTCAATAAACCATAAACATGATGATGTTATAAAGAAGCATCAAAGACTCATGGTGTCGTACGTACATACGAAATTGATGGCAATTTTTATTAACCGGCAACATTGTTTAAAGGGAAGAGGGGTCAACTAGGATTTCCTTTTGGCTAAAAGTACCTATCATGTGTTTCTCTTACTCTATAAGCTTTCTTTAAAATATGTGCGTGCATGCATTATTTTATGATCTTTTTAAAATATGGTGGAGCTTTGGAATTGTCTTCATTCATTTGGTTCACATTAATTCTATGAAAAGAACGACCCCCCTCCTTTTTTATTCCCCTCCATTTCGTTTTCAATAAAGAGTGGAGAGTAGTTGTGATAATTTTAGTTAATGCGCCAAACTATTTAGATTTTGGATGTGTACTTAATTAGATTAATAAGTTTAATTTTATATTGAAATTCGTTTCATAAAGAGAGAAGGTTTACTTTTCGTCGTGTAGCATACTAGCATAGCACCTTTCCTAAAAAAATAAGAATACAATTGAGACTTGTTCTGAATCGAGTGGCCTGAGATAGAGATAATGCTAATATATATGAAATTAAATTATATCAATATAATTTTGATAATTACTATATTATTTTTATAATTTGATATAAAATATAATTTTTATTTATCCAATCATTGAATTATATTTATATATTATTAAGATTGTTTATGTCAAATTTGTCAAAATTAAACAATAATAAGTAGATAATCAAATGATCCATATTTTAATATATTTTAAAATATTTATATTAAGTTAATTTTAATCTATATGAATGAGATAGTAAATGATTTTGGATTAATATGAAAATTTGGATATATACTCTATGTAAAAGAAACTTAAATCCAACAATGAATTTTAAGAAAATAATATTTAGTTAAAAAATACATAATGATGTAATAATTATCAAAATTACACCAATGTAATTTGATCGTTATTCTTTATATATATTAGAAACAATGGCTAATTTTATTAAAAAAATTAACTGATAATTTTTAGTGAAAATTTCTTTTTCAATAATATTTATTTTTATTTTTATATGGTTTAAATTCAAAATCTTACTTAAAATATTTGAATTTTTTTTTCCGAACAAGCGCCTTGTTGATGCCAATATTTATTTATTGACAGTTAGCAAACTTTTTCATATTATGAACAAAATTTAAAATTTGAGTAAAATTCATAAATAAAAATAAATAAATAAAATTATACATATTTTCATCATTAATAATAAAAAATTTCTTTATTGTATGGGAATAAATTAAAGAGACAATATTATTAAAATATATTGAAGAAAAATTACAAAATCAAATTATTAGAATTAAGGCACATCATTTTTATTGATATAGTATGTCAAAGTAATTAAATTTTAAAAATTAAATTCAAATGAGGACTAAACAAAATTTTAATCGTTTTAAGATTAAATTTAACTTAAAATGTATTTTCAACTTGACGTTGTTGATCAAGATTCCAAATTAAAAAATTAAAATAAAAAATCAAATATTTAATATAAGAGAAGTAATTAAGTGACATGACAAAGAAGAAAATAATTCTAAAAAATGCTTGTGTTCAATAACAAAATTCAAATTAATAATATAAAAATGGATTAATTAGTATTAGACTATTAGCTGTAAATAATATGACTGAATCATCAATTTTGGTTCGGTTATAATGAAGCATCAAGGGTCCATGCCTCATAATGTGATGTCTCACCAGTCACCCTCGTTTTCCCCATTTTTGTAAGCACGTAGACTTTTACATAAATATATTGACCGAAAAGAAAGAGACATTTACATCAATCTTCCTCAAAAAATAAAAAATAAAAAACTAACTAAAACGTTCTCTATTCATTTTATTTTTTTGAAGTTTCTATTCATATTCTTGTGATCATATATTTAATGGTCATACCATTATTTTATTGCAAAGATACATCAGTCATTTACTCTATCCGTGTATGACCTTTACCTCATCCTAATTATTATGCTCTATTTTTTAAATCATTGTACTAATCCAAGGTTATTAACTAATTGAGCTGTACCTACATATTTGTCATTTGTGGCAGTAAACATATGTAGTAAAGAATAATGATTTTTTCCTAACTATTTTACATCATTGAAAGTTGTTTTTTCCAAAACACTTCTTCTTCCTCTGCAGTTAGCAAACATAGGATGTACTTGGCTAGAATCCGCATGTCCACTTTTGGTTAAGGTTGTTTGAGACCAAAAAAATCTGAAAGTGGTTAGAACCAGTTGGTGTGGTGCATAAACTTTTTTTTTTTTTGGTTCAACTACCATTGCCTTGAAATCAGCTTTTCCTCTAAGATTTGAACCTTCAAGGGCAAATTATTTGCTTATAGATAACTCAAAGTGCCCTGTTTGTTTATTCCGAGTGACTCTTTTTGCCTACTTGTTTTGAATTTGAGATGGGGCCAATTCCATGTTCTAAAATCTTAACATTTTGCATTATTTCGTTAAATGTCATTTCACATTGGCTCACAAGACAATGCCACTAAGGACCATGTGTCCAATGAACCAAACTAACCGAACATAAAAGATAATATTGGCCTAAACAGAATTGGAGTAAAGAGCTTTGTTGTTTATTGAAACAGATTTTATGCTTGTTTTGGTGGGAAAGAGGGCCTGACCATGTTACCTTAAGTTATTGCACTACCAATCCGATTCTAAATGCCACTAAACATATTCTTTCCCTTTTTTATGAAAAGGAAAAGAACATGCACTTTGGGGTAGATATATATAGTTTTGGTTAATTTCAGTTCTCTTTGCACAAAATACATAAAGTGCTTAATTAAGCTAATAAGGAATTTTAAACAAATACACCACTAAAAGGGTCTAGTAGATTGGAGGATGAGGATTTGAGATGCTCAATCTTATCAATACTTGGACAAGTCCCTACTTCTATCACTGTTACTTCTCAAGGCAAAGATAGGCCTTTGCTTTATCCATTACAGTCAGCAACTATCATTAGGTATCAGGAACTTGTTTGTATTAGATAGTGATGTGTGATAGGCCTATATATATCAACCAATATACATGAAACAATTTCATTTTATATTTATTTTTCTTACTAAATTTTAGGATACTAAATATCTTACTCAGTGATGTAGGATAAAGATAGACAAGTAAACGGTATATACACAAACACAAGTAATTCCTCTTTATATATTACTTTGCTAAATATACTACCAAATTCTTGGCTCCTAAGCTTACTGTAATCAGTAAATACATTGTCCATAAAAAATTAAAATACTAAAAGTACTTTATAAATTTCCCCAGAAATTATAGTTTTAGAAATCTCATTCTCATAGAAAAGTAGTTTAATTTATAATGGAAGATTTTCTGTACTACACATCATTTCAGTCTATCCAAATATCTTTGAATAGGAGGAAATAGACATGTTATCTGCCTATGCGATGAGAATGCCACTCTACTTTTATATTTTTTTAGCCGAAAGGAATGTCACATATTTGGCAAGGCCCTAAATAGTACCATATCCATATTCCAGAAAAGTTTGCAAGTTGCATGATCGAGTGTCCTCCCATACCTGATCCAAATGAGAAGCCATGCAATGAAATTACAACTTCAGCAGATAGCATTCAGGGCCTTTTCTTTGAGTCATTAATTCGTTATTATCCAATTGCCTTTGCCTTATCCATAATGATGTTGCCATCAACATCTATTGTCACACATTCTCTCAAAAGACCTAAGTGGATAAAATACACGAAATCAAACGCATTACGCATATCATATCATATCAACAGAAATAGAACAGACTTTATTATTATATATATGTGCCCCTGCAACTGACTAGGTACTCTTCAAGTTACATTACTTTGTGGGGACAGGGAGAGAGAGCTTATTCTTCAGAGCTTGTTGGTAAGCTAATACGATACTTAAAAAAGTCTTAATTTTGCATATATAAGTATTATCCCGTGCAAAATTAACGTAAGATAAAAGAATCTGTAAAAAAGAAGTTAATGTTCTAGAAATGACCATTAGAGAGGCCCAATTCTAAGGACAAGGCTCTAAAACCACAAAGGTATTGTTCCAACTACTGCACTTGTTCGGCGTGATGACAAAACACTGCAATAAAATATCCCAAGCTCGACTAAGATGACCCATCATAACTTTAATTCACTTAAAAACTTTTCTAATGTGAACGCAAATCCTAAAGTTAGTTTAATCATATTTAAGAGCTAATTATAAGAAAATATAGTAAAGAAGTTTGATGAAGATGAACAGACACTTGTATTGAGGTACATGATAAGTATGTATAACAAACAAACTGATTTATTCTATATATTCTTGAGGAATTCAATTTGGAGAGAATTAAAGACAACTTCAGGGCTTCATTTAGAATAATACGGCCTATAATGAGATAACTATAAAAAAATAATTAATTATTAACCACCATTAACTTACCATTAAGTCATTAGTTCAAGTGATACTCATCTCAGTTCATTAAGTAAAATATTGAATTTGACTCTTAAAGATGAAAAAGTATGGTTGGAAAGAGAAATTCCACTAAAATTCATCAGTTAGAGTCTTCCACATAAATTAGTCATAGGTCAGATATTCTGCACACCAATATCATAATAGTAAAAAAATAAACACCATTAACTTTGTAATCACATAATGGAACTACGTTGTTCAACTTTTGTTTAACGTCACATCTGTCCTCTTTCCAAATGATTATTACAACTAGATCAAATTCGTACATATTGTAATTAGCCACACGTGCCAAAGAAGGCAAACCCTTACACAAAGTCTCTACCTTAGCCCAACCCATTAGAAACGTGTTAGCTTAAGCCCAAACGGCCCAAAAGAAACATGACTTGGGCCAGCGAAGAAAAGGCCCAATTATATGCTAGAGAGAATCTGAAAAACGCTTTAATGGTCTTTGTGGAGCTGCAGCTAGAAGTGTGGTGTTCGACTTCGTGAAAAGCATCATGAGCCGCTACGACAGCCGCTCCGGCGACCCAACTTCCTATCGTGACCGGAGGAGGTAACCGCCGCTTCCATTTTATTCTCAACCCTAATTTTCTGTAAACAGACATACATGCCCCTTTTTTGTTCTAATTCAATTTGTTTCATTATTCTTAATCAGTTTTGTAGCTTTTGCACGCCAATTTAGTTAGATTGTTAAAATTTTACACTGTTAGTTATAGTTGACGTTGATGACTTCAGTAATCCCCTAATATAAATGTTCCCGGTTTTTACTTTTTTTAATCTCCGCCTCAATCTTGTGTTTTTAGTTTTAGAGTGTAGATTTTTAGGGTTGGTTCATGGAGGAAACATTTACAGCTGCTACTTTAATCCGCCTTAGGTCCAATGGTATATTTACAGTTGAATGAGCCGGTGTCAATAAATAAACCCTATCAATTGCTATGTTAATTTACATTCATGGATGTTTTTAAAGGTTTTATTTTATTTCTAGTTTTCGGATCCAAGGAGAGACTCATTGTAGGCTTTAGAAGGGAGAATTCCGAGGGGATTAGGGAGTGAGGAAGGATTGAACATATGCACTCACAATAGATGTCCCGCAGCCTAACCATTTGAGTTAACTTGTAGTTGTGGGACAATGGTTTAGTTTATTTTATTTTGTCCAATGTGGTTGTCCCTTGTCACCGCCACCACGTGTAGTAACAAATTTAAAGCTTTGTATGTTTTTCCTTGAGGAGGAGTATTAGACTCTCTAGAAAATATTGCATACTATCATATTACTGTGTTTATGTTAAAATATTTAAAATATCTCAGATGATTTTTAAGGACTGGTTTCCGAATTTCATTATATTTCACAAGTCAATAGCATGATTAGTAGAGAAGTGGAATGGAGCAACCCTAGGTTGCTACAGGATTCAAATGTCGGAGTGATTTTCAATAGTGGTCATTGCAGCCAAAGTAGCTGGTTTTTGCTTGCTATTGGGATGCTACCATTACATAAAAGTGTGATTTGGGTTCTTTTTTTGGGGGTAAAACTGTGATTTCACCCCCATTTTCTAATGCATTTTTTGCTTTAGAAACATAATAACAGATTTGAAACCCTTATTCTTGACCATTCTACCAATCGTTACCCGTCTTGATCTCTGTTCCTTCATACTTTCCTGGACTATTTTTTTATATGTCCCATTTTTTGTTCTTCCTTTAGATTTCCCAATTAACGTTCTGCTAGTTATCTTTTTCTATTAATTTCACCATCTTCTTTAATTTTTTGACTTCATTACTATGATCTTATTGCTCCTACAATGATGGTGATTGTGTGAGTAAACCAAAACTTATTATTTATCATGAATTTCTTTAATTATGGGTTCTCTTTTGCTTTTGAGTATTTATATGTGTATATAAGCTATTTAATTTTTATTATAATATTTAAAATAGCAGCCACCCTGTTCCTTCTATCTTGATATATCAAAGTTGTTGCTACGCGCTGCTATCTGAGATTGATATATTCATATTTTACTTATTTAAATTTTAATTTTGAATTGAAGTCTAGTAGACTGTCAAGTATTAGTATACTTAAGGGTTAGAGGGTTGTATTTTTTAATGCATTATTACACACATATGTTAATATTGCATTCTATTATTCAACCATATGTTAATATTATATTCTATTATTAAGAGTTTATCCTCTCTTTTCCTTCTTTACCCAAATGCCTATAATTTCAACAGTGGTAATTTTATCTATATTAAAATGTTTTGCTGAATTACTGTGTTTGTTTTGTTAGCGATTCTGGGCTAGGTGCACCTACAGGGTTTGGTGGTTCTGTACAACACTCTTCATCAAACAGGAGGGATTATGATGATGGTGGGTCACCAAAGAGGAACCTCAGTTTGGATGGTTTACCTCATTTTGAGAAAAACTTCTACATTGAGTCACCAGCTGTAAGGGCAATGACAGATGCTGAAGTTATTGAGTACCGGCAGC
>PYAF01002543.1:937702-979113 GCA_007407185.1 Glycine tomentella
TATGTAATGGAAGAAATTACAAAAGCTGGCTTTACTGAACCTACGCCCATTCAATCTCAAGGTTGGCCCATGGCTTTGAAGGGGCGTGATCTGATAGGAATTGCAGAAACAGGATCAGGGAAGACACTTGCTTACTTGTTGCCTGCCATTGTGCATGTTAATGCTCAGCCTATTCTAAGTAAGGAAATAAGGAAACAACTGAGACAATTAGATTTCATATTGGATGTAAGGGTGCCTTTTCTGACTATGTTACCTTTGTTTTGCTGTCCATTCATTTACGATATTTTCAGATCCTGGAGATGGACCGATTGTGTTAGTTTTGGCTCCAACTCGTGAACTTGCTGTCCAAATACAACAAGAGGCTACTAAGTTTGGTGCATCATCTAGGATTAAGAGTACATGCATCTATGGTGGGGTTCCAAAGGGACCTCAGGTGCGTGATCTCCAGAAAGGTATGTATTGAATTATACAATTCCATGAGTTTGGTTAAACAACATACTGACAGCTTGTTGCCCCTTTGTACAGTTCTTATTTTATTTTTTCATAATCATGGATTTTATTTTGCTTCTGTTAATTTTTGTGATTAGGTGTCGAAATTGTAATTGCCACTCCAGGAAGGTTAATTGATATGCTCGAGTCAAATCATACCAACTTGCAGAGGGTCACATACCTTGTATTGGATGAAGCTGATAGGATGTTGGATATGGGGTTTGATCCTCAGCTACGGAAGATTGTCTCTCAGGTTGGCTTTATTTTATGATGTGGTAAATATTTTGAAATCGTACAATTTCAAGAAATGGTGTAATATTGTATTACAAGTATTGTTTGTCAGTGTCACAGTCAAGTTGTTGTTCTTGATGCTTCATTCGCTTAATTTATTTGTAAAAAAGTCCAATTTGGCTTACTAGTAATACTATATTTCCTATTTTGACCCCTAACTATAATACTAGCTGCACCTACCAATTAATCCAAATCGATTTAGAAATACAGATTGCTGAAGCTGCATTTTAAAGTTTCTTTATTCTGCTTGTCATATGATCAATGTTTTTTGTTTTTCTTAGATTCGTCCAGATCGTCAAACTTTGTATTGGAGTGCTACCTGGCCAAAGGAGGTCGAACAATTGGCAAGGAAGTTCCTTTATAACCCATACAAAGTAAGATAGTTTATGTTGGGATATGTAACTAGTTTTTTCCTTTTAAATTTCGTTCCTCTATGATGAAATGGTTTTTGGTATGAAATGAATTGTCTTTTAAGAAGCATGTATGATGTTTATGTATAGTATTGTATTTTGTGAGAACTTTATATATTTAAGTAACAATTTCTGTAATCATTGTGCAGGTAATTATAGGCTCTTCAGATTTAAAAGCTAACCATGCAATACGGCAATATGTTGACATTGTTTCGGAAAAGCAGAAATATGATAAGTAGGATGTGTTCTACCTTATTTTCATTCTTGTTGCATTTAACACCTTATCACATATGGCCACCTGATGGAGTCTTCCTATTTGTCAGGTTGGTAAAGTTGCTAGAGGACATCATGGATGGCAGCCGAATACTGATATTTATGGATACCAAAAAAGGATGTGATCAGATCACTAGGCAACTCCGCATGGATGGATGGCCTGCACTTTCAATTCATGGAGATAAAAGTCAAGCAGAAAGAGATTGGGTGCTCTCAGAATTTAAATCAGGCAAAAGTCCTATTATGACGGCAACAGATGTTGCAGCCCGTGGTTTAGGTGCAAAAACTGTTGCTTTATTTAATTATTTGTCATATTGTTATTCAGTGGATGAAAATGATTTAGTGATATATAGTTATGGAAATACTCAGTACTTTTATTTATTTTGGAAAATACTAATATTAAATTACTGTTATCCTTGTTTTCTTCAATCTTATATATTAAATGCTTTTTAATTAATATTTTTTCTGTCTACTTTTTTCCAGTATTTGATTATTTATTACATTATGCATGAATTGTTTGCCTTTTAAAGTTAGAATTACCTATCTGCTGCTGGAGGACGATCTCATCATTAGTGTCTTAGCTTTTTGTTGTGACAAATAGGAAAAAGCTGCTTTTGTGATTTGATGAGTTTCAGTTTACTTTATCACTTTTTAAAGTTAACCAATAGCTTTTCTTATGTGTATCTTAATCCTTTCTACTATTTGATTACTGTCAGATGTGAAGGATGTGAAATATGTAATAAATTATGACTTCCCGGGGTCACTTGAGGATTATGTTCATCGCATTGGGCGGACAGGGAGAGCTGGTGCAAAAGGAACTGCATACACATACTTCACAGCTGCTAATGCCAGATTTGCAAAGGAACTTATAGCCATACTCGAGGAAGCTGGACAGAAAGTGAGTCCTGAATTAGCAGCAATGGGGCGTGGTGCACCACCTCCACCTTCAGGTTAGTTAACTGGACCCAAGTATAAGCAGGGCTTACAATATACATATCAGTTTCTGGTTCCCTACCTCTTCTCTTGATTGTAATTGTAGCTGTGAAGGGTTACACATATAATCTAATACACTCATCTCACCTAGAAGAAACAATGAATAATACTAAAAGAATAACATTCACATATCATTGTGTTTGATAGTTTTGAGTGGGGTTTGTTTTGTTACTGTTTTGGTGCATTTGATTCCTCTGGATGGCAGTCTTCTTTTGATCTCATTTTGGATGGACTAGAAATGTCTGTGGTATTCTGCTAATGGTCTTTTTAGGGGAGGGTCTTGATACTTGAATAGATTTTCAGAGAGATTGACATGCTATGTTGCATGTTTCTTGATCTTTATTTTTTGATTTTCCCTGTTAAGTCTTTATTTTGATGTCTTTTTTTCCCTCGAGGATTTCTTTTTTCTTCTTTCTAAATGAACTCTGTTTATAAAAATAAGTTTCTTCCTTCCCAAAAATTGATTAAACTTCTTGTAAAACTATGACCACTGTTTAGCTTGTCACTTTTATCCAAAGGGATTTGTTGCGTCGTTGGCCTGAGACTCATTCAAAGTTACAACATGCTGCAATCATACTAGTTTGTTAAGTTTGTTGCACACTTTTGGTTTCTAAATTTCTCCTTTATTCTTGTATATCAATCAATTAGGTCCCCGAGGTTTCCAAGACCGTGGGAGGGGTTACGGCAGTTCTCGTCCATGGAGCTGATTGACGGAGGAAACTCCCAAGAATCATGCCATTTGTGTATTACTGACATTATATTATCTTGATAATTAGGGTAAACTTGTAAGCGTAGTAATAGGAATTTAGTATTCTTGTTCTTCAATTTATTTTCTTCAAATGTCCATATAACATGTACCATCAGACAATTGTTCATAAATCATAGTTCATACCGCAACATTACATTATTATTTATCCTCATGGTTTACGGGTTGTTTTGAAATTTGAAGACCTAAAATCTACTTTTTTTTTTGGCTACTGCATTGCAATTTGGTAGGAAGATAATTACACAGAAATTTAAGGATTTATTATGAGAATGTTTTTCGTTTTTTACTTATATTTGTGAAATTATCTTATATTCTATTTTGTAAATATTTATAAAAGAAAAATAAAAATAAAAATAAAATTCCATATAATTTCTTATACAAATTTTCAAAAATCGGAGAAAAAAATGCTTAATAAGTAAAATCAACACTTTATATATGAATTGAAATTACAATTTGGAAAATGGAGAGTTGAGTTTTTATTTTTTAATTTCTTTTATCTCTTTTAAATTTGCATTTCACATTATGCGCAATTAGTCAAAATATATCTATCATATTGTTTGTGTATTTCGAAATCACTTTGTAAAAAAAAATCTTTTTTTATATACTTGATACTTTTAATGATATTGAGTCTAACATGTTTATATAATATAGAGTATGATTATTGTAGCTGTATTTTTTTGTTAAAGAATCATTTTTAAAATAATAACTTCTTTTAGCTTTTCATGTATTTATTTTAGCTTTTCAAAATAATTCTAAATAAAAATATTTAAAATCTTATTAACATTTGAGGTTTTTTTTGAATAATTTCTAATATATTTTCCAAAAAAAAAACCTAATATAAATTAGGTTATAAGTCCCTTTTGAACGACTGGATTTATTCCCATTCCTAACTTGTAAGTAATAGAATCAATTAATCATAATGTGTACATGGAATACATTGACATTTTGTTGGAATGAGAAGTGACTTCCTTATGGAATGATACATTTTTTCAAACTCCCTCGAATCAATGGTTGAAGTTAGTTCCTCAAATTGATGACGAATTAAAATTTGTACTATTTGACAAGTTAATCTAGAAAAAGTGAAAAATATCTTATTAGTGAATAACAACGGGCATATGGCGTAGTGGTAAGGGCGAGCTGCGTGTTCCTTGAATCGAAAGGTATCCTGGGGACCGGGTTCGATTCCTGCCATGCGCTGCACATCCCGCGATTTACATCCTCTCATATACCCAAGGGCATGGGCTTGAGGGGCGGCAGTGATGGGCCGTTATTCCAAAAAAAAAACAAGGTAGATAACGTGGAAAAAAAGAAAGTATAAAAAGAGAAAAAAGTGATTGGTTGCGTTTCATATGCATGGGAAACAGTGTGATCTAGCAGATTAGAGTTAAGACTTGAAATTTGAAAGGTTTGAATGGTGGAATAAGGTAGGTGAAGAGTGAGTGAGAGACAAGAAAAGAATGAGTGAAGAAGGTCCTCCAAAGCTATATACCAACAAGCCCCGAAAAGGTTCATTTCTCTCTCTCTCTCTCTCTCTCTCTCTCTCTCTCTCTCTCTCTCTCTTAGCTAAGGAAAAATTGTGGAAAATCAAATCAAATCTGTTGTTTTAATTCAAAGTTTGTGGCTTTGGTAACAGAGCAACTGAAGCAGTTTCGGGGGCAACAGAAATCGAACGGGTTCTCCTCGCCGGCGGCGATGGGGACACACGCCGCTACTCCGCCGCCACCACCGCCGCCGCCTCCAAAGGAACCCTTTATTCGGCGCTACAAGTTCGTTTGGCCTATGCTTTTGGCAGTGAATCTTGGTGTCGGAGGTGATTTATTTTTCTTCACCCTAATGACCAAAAAATCGTTTTTTTCTTTTTGGTTTGAGGTTTTGATCGTTGTTGATTATGTGGGGATTTATGAAATGGGGTTTGTTTGTTTGGATTTGATATGCCCTTTACCCAATATGAATGAATAATGATAGCTTCATTCTTTTCTGTTTTAATCATTGGTTATTACTTATTATTGATCATGGGGTGGGAGGGAAAACACAATTTTTCTTTGGGGTTTGAAAATTTCATGGGTAAATTGACACCTTGGAGTATTTGATTTGATTTGGGGGAGGCTAAATTGACACCTTGAAATATTTGATTTTGGGGGAGGCTAAATTGACACCTTGAGTTAGTTAGGTATTATTTGATTTGGCCTACCAGTGTTTATTTTGCTCCTCTAATGCACAAAATACTCCCTCAAAATTAATGTGCTGTTATTGGTTGAGGTGGGTAGGAAGTAGGATGATACTACATTTAGCTGTATTTCACTTTGAGATGTTTGCTCATGAGTGTGATGAGCGAATTAGTTAGAAGATCATAACTCCATGAGGATGTGCGGTGGTTTCTTGGGGAGGATTGGTTTAATGATCTTGTTCTGCAGTACAATATCTGTTTCTGAGGATGAGAGTGGGGAGCCAGTGAGATCATGTTAAAAAGCATTGGATCTGGCCATGATTAACCAAATAAATAAAAATAAAAAACAAGAAATCACATGATTAGAATGGAAAGCTTTGACTTTATGTCTGAGGATGGTTCTTTTTATGAAAGGCCAAAGAAAAGGCTACCTTGTGCCTTTATTGCTACGATGCATGTTTGGTTGTTTTTTTCTTAATATATGATAGTTGAGGTTGTTAGATGCATCATTTCTAAGATCAGTGTGCTTGTTTCCTATCATTGTAACTTTTAGGTTGCATTTAGAACTCAAGGTTTCTGGTTTTGACAATTATTATCATTTTCTTTATGATGCATTGAATCAAGGTTTGACAGACAAAAATAATCAAGGTGATACCTTAATCATTTTTGGGACTGTATATTGGCCTACAGCATGCTATAATCATTTTAATTTCATAATTTATAGATTAATCATGCTATATATAGCTTTATACTTTTTAAATTTCACCAAAATAATGTGTTCAAACATAGCTACAAAATTTTCCCTTGATCTTATGGAAGATGATTGATTGCCGTGTGTTTGTTTCTAATCTAAGCTCAGTGAGAAACATGATGTGCAGGCACTTTATCCTATACATGATTTAGTTAATAAGATAGAGTGGAAAAGGTCTAAATATCAAAGGTGTGCAAAATACAGCATTTCTGCTATTGTTTTTAATCTATACACTAGCTGCAGTACTGTTGGATAATTTGGAATTGGAATTTAGTTTTATAAATGTAGTTATCACTTTTACTGGTATTCTTTTACACTTCATATTCTGACATCTTGTAGAATTAAGATGTTTAAACTATGCCTTGCATTTCCCTCGCCAACTTGAGTGTAAAAAGGTGTTGATGAATTTTGTAACTAGTTTAATGATAATTTAGCCAAAGTCGGCTTCTCAATTAAGGATTCACATAACTGTACAATACACTGAAAATGTATTGTCACACTTATTGAATACATTTAACATGTGTCATTTAATATATTTTGAACAAGCAACTACTCTTCTCTGCAACCATGGCATTTTTCAGTGTTAGATCTTGCATGTATTGTTTTTGTGATCCCAACTCTAGTATGCCTGAATGAATTTCTATTTTTAAAACATATGTTGTTCTTGTTGCTAGATATTGGACTGATGATTGTCTGAACTCTGTAGCTTATTTATTTATGAGAACAAAGAAGAAAGATACTGGTGAGGAGCAAGATGCAACTCCTGTCTCAACTAAGGATGCTACCCCTCATGTTGTTGAGACGCCTGTGCCACCACCATCTATTACAACTCCCATGATCAAACGAGAGCCAATTCCAGAAAATGAACAATTGGAACTCTTGAAGTGGATTTTGGAAGAGAAGAGGAAGGTCAAAGCAAAAGACGCAGAGGAGAAGCGAAAAATTGATGAAGAGAAAGCTCTGCTTAAAAAGCTTATTCGGTCAAAATCCATCCCAAGTGTCCAATGATGTTATCTTTATCATCAGGGAAAAAAGTTCTTGAATTCAAATGTACTTGAATTGATTCATCCAGTGCTTTTCTTTTCTGTTTACTTGGTTTTTTTTTTTTGGTTGGATTTTAGATTATAGATTTGTGAATTTGAGAGTTCAGGGTCCTGACATCCTAAATTGTCATTTGCAAAATTTTGGATGTGTTTCACTGGTTCTTTTGATTCTGACAATAATACAAGTTGATGGCACTTGATTTACAATGTCCATGTTCTTTTTTACCTATAGATGTCATTTGGATTTTCAATGTATTTATTGGTTTTGTAAATAAAGCCAAATTTGAGTTAGAGCCTCAGCACATGGCAAGTGCAGAGGCTGGTGAGCAGTGTTGCTTAGCTAATTTAAAGCACTAAGGTGAGGGTACTAATTAAATTGTCCAAAGGCAATGAAATTTTATTGAATTTAAGTATTCACTCTTAAGTTCCTTCCTTGAAAATCGTTCTGCATGGATCTAGGAATATAAGACAGTCATTGATCAGATTATTTCAAATTAGTTGTTGGATGATACCATTTCTATTAGTTGTTGGAAAATAACTTTATGGTTGTGCCACTCTATAATTTCATGAGTAAAACATTGAACTGTTTGACCTTTCTCTATCATCAACTTATCTCCCTTTAATCTCATTGGTTATTTTCCAATTTCCAGGCCAAGCATGCATATTCTCCATGTCTTTTTTGGGGGTGCAGAATTGCATATTCACCATGTTGAGGTTTGAGAATAGTGACGAGATTCACATGGGCCTAATGCAAGCATGCACAATTCCCCGAAAGGATGTGGACACGGATGGCACTGTTCAGACTGGCGGGGTTCCCACAACATGCATGCAAGCAAACCTCCATCACGAAGCCAACCACTAAAATACTATTAATTTGTTTTCTTAACTACTAGTTTTCCTTTTCCTTTCTTTTCTCTTTTGAGAAAAAAAAAATGCTTTTTCTTGTAGATGATGGTCCAAGCTCCTCAAACTCCAAGAGAATATACAATATACTATATGAATTTCTTTCTGGGATTCTCACTGATTTTGCTTATTAGTTAAATAAAATTCAGAACAGCGCCGAATAATCTCTGTTGCCAAAATGATATTAAAGTATGAATGTTGAATTGTTTGCCTGAAGCTGATAGGTTGCCTCCCTTTAAACTAAGACATACTAAGCTAACTCAGGAGTTGAGTTTGGAGCTAGGCCATTGTGATAGTAATATAAAAACAAAAAACAAAAACAAAAAAAACAGAATTGTTGACTACAGTCAAAGTGAGATTTAGAAAAGCTTAATCAAAGTTGGGTAAGCATGCATAAGAAATAATCAACTTGGAGAATAAGTTATTTATCTTTAAACACCATCTTTCATTCAATTTTGGCACTCTTATTCTTGCTTGGTCCATTAAAGGAATGTGCCATCACTGCCCAATTAATACATATTAAAGTCATACAAAATGTGGGGATAAGATGTGTATTTTTATATAGTAAAGAGAAAGAAAAGGGTATGTGGCCTCTAGCATATAATATGAGAAAGGATGGAAATGATGATAACGTGAGAGGTTGGAGAAGACCATGCATTAAACAAAATGTTGAAGATAGAGTAGTTTTGAGGAGGGGTGATGATGACGGATGAATGTGGTTGGACTTATTGAGTTTCACATGAAGGCATGAGGTCATCCAACTGCTACTGCCAAAGGAAAAGGAAATAGGGGGGGACGCCATAATCCAATGTGCTACAGCAACATTAATCATGCCCTTCTATGGGGACTTCTTTTATTGTATAATGTGAAACAAAATCATAAACTAAGCAAAATCAGATATGCAGTATCAGTTAATAATAATAAAAAAATTACGTACCCAATGTTCGAAAGCTTCACGCTATGTACTGGTAAGGGAGAGAGATAGTATACGCAGTCTTATTCTTTCATATACAAAAAGACTATTTCCGAATTCGAACTCATAACTAATAAATCACCTTAACATAGTTTTATTGTTGTGTGTCAGACGCCCTCCATCTCAACATATAATAAAAAGGCTTATTCTCTCTCTTTTCTATATTTGACAATTCTTTTTTAGATTAGGTCTGATATATATGTTATCTTACATAGTGTATATTTCTTGGAATTTGAGATATAGATAATAAGCTATATATGATCTGAGACCCATATTCCCAACCCGATATTAGAGCCGCATAGCAAAACTGTTGACCCAGTTAAGTCCAAAGGACAAAGGTAGCACTAAAATTCTTTATGCCTCGTGAATAAAATAATTCAATACTATGCTTTTGTTAATGTATACATGAATATTTATATTCTCCCTAACGCAAAAAAGTTAGCTAAGACTTCACAAAACCTCTCTCTTTCTCCCTCTTCTTGCACGCGTACACACACATGCACACTAAAATCTTTCATAAAGAAAAACTTGGTTATGGCTGTGGCCACCATATGATTATGCATATTTAAACCAAAGCTAGAAGCATTATAGAGTGTGAGAGAAAATAATGGAAAATATTTTGATTGTGTTTGTGACAGTGTTTCTCTTATGCACTGTGATCCTCTACAGGAACAGGCTTAGCCTTATGCTTAAATCAAAACGTAAGAATAAGCTTCCATTAGGCACTCTTGGATGGCCTTTTATCGGTGAAACCATTGAGTTTGTTTCTTGTGCTTACTCTGATCGCCCTGAGAGCTTTATGGACAAGCGACGCCGCATGTAAGTTCATAACAGCAATCATTTTCCATGCACCACTTATTTAAGCATGCAATTCATTTCACTTTAATTCAGCTTCATTACAAGTTAGCTTCAAGTTCTTTCATTCCATCACAGACCAAAGTTTTACTTCAAAGTGTGATTTGTGAGTGTTTAACTAAGAAAAGCTATTTGGTTTGACAAAAGTCTCATCATGCCTTGGTTTTGTACACAAAGTTGAATCTAGAAATTTATGTTGTTTTCAACAAGGATTTGGTTGTGTTGCAACTTGCAGGTATGGCAAGGTGTTTAAGTCACACATATTTGGAAGCCCCACAATTGTTTCCACTGATGCTGATGTGAATAAGTTTATCCTGCAAAGTGATGCAAAGGTTTTTGTTCCCTCTTATCCCAAGTCTCTTACTGAGTTGATGGGAGAGTCTTCTATTTTGCTCATCAATGGAAGCCTTCAGAGGAGAATACATGGACTCATTGGAGCTTTCTTCAAGTCTCAACAGCTAAAGGCTCAGATCACCAGAGATATGCAAAAGTATGTCCAAGAATCCATGGCAAGTTGGAGAGAGGACTGCCCCATATACATACAAGATGAAACAAAAAAGGTTAGTTCTGTTTCCTTCACTTCTTCTCTGACTCTGAAGGGGTGTGAGTGTTTGTACATGTGTTTTTATGCCTATCTTTGTTTGCCTCTCTCTCCCACATGTAGAGGTCAGAATCTAGCTCCAAAGTTAGTTCACGGTGACTTCTTGAGAATAGTTCCATCAGACACAAAATAAAACAAAAAGATGCTGCTTCTTTCAAATCTATACTTGGCATCTTGTTACATATTAAGTTGTTTATATGAAAAATCCACTTCTCCAAAGTTGTATGACTAAGTGACCACACTTTCTCCTCACGTTTATGTATGAGTTACTGAAGTAATTATTGGTGATTGAGTTATCTTTTTGGCAGTCTCCTACTTATGTTTAAAGATGATATAATTATAAAGTGAGAATCCTAGTTATCTTTATGGGGTTCATAATCATTTTGTAGTAATCATGCTACATTGAAATTGATATTAGCAATTATAATTTACTCTTTTCAAAGATACTAACAGGCAACAATTACTTCTTTTTTTTGTCCCCAGATTGCTTTTCATGTACTAGTCAAGGCATTGATTAGTTTGGATCCAGGAGAAGAAATGGAACTTCTAAAGAAACATTTTCAGAAATTTATCTCAGGCCTCATGTCTCTACCAATAAAACTACCGGGAACTAAACTCCACCAATCTTTGCAGGCAAGTCCATTAATCAGACATTGATTTCTTTTTTTTACCATACATGTCATGTCATGATCATGAACCTGGCAATAATTACTTAATTTTTTTGTTTTAGGCAAAAAAGACAATGGTAAAATTAGTGAAGAGAATTATCCTAGCTAAAAGAAATAGTGGCATCTGCAAAGTTCCAAAAGATGTGGTGGATGTCCTTCTTAGTGATGCTAATGAAAAATTAACGGATGATTTAATAGCGGATAATATTATTGATATGATGATTCCAGGGGAAGACTCAGTGCCACTTCTTATGACTCTAGCTACAAAATATCTATCGGAATGTCCTGCTGCTTTTCAACAATTGACGGTATGCTAGATCTTCCCTTAAGCAGTTATAACGAAATTCACCTTACCACAAATCATAAGCATTTCTGAATTCAAATAATCTCATTCTGTTTTGGTCAATTAGTATTCAGTAGTTAAGCACAGGACTCCTACTCCTAGTGGCCTAGTCTAAAGACTAAAAGTAGAAAATCGTTTTGTTGTTACCATTATGATTCTTTTCAACTATGTTATTAAAGATTTTGAATTTTTCTTAGGGACAATTGGCTAGTAATGATAGGGTTATGTCCTTTCTACACTAGCTATATATGACTATGAGCCCTCAAAAGAGTGGCCCACATCACACTCACGGCAGATACGTATGGATTTTGTCCTCCCACTTACCAAAGTTTTTGAATAATCTCTGATCGTGGCATATCATGAGATTAAAACATGTGCCCTTAAAAAAGTCTTTGAACTAATTTCCTGATTAGCTTTTGGCTAACTACTTTTGATGATTCTCAGGAGGAAAATATGAAGCTTAAGAAACTTCAAGATCAGGATGAGGAATCCTTGAGTTGGACCGATTACTTATCACTGCCATTTACTCAAACAGTAAGGAAACCATATCTGTTGGTTCCTCATCAAAGAAATGTAAAAATAATCCATAATTTTCAGCTAACTTATTATGTGCTCTACTTGTATAGGTCATCAGTGAAA
The DNA here is from genome assembly GCA_007407185.1 of Glycine tomentella. NCBI lineage: Eukaryota > Viridiplantae > Streptophyta > Magnoliopsida > Fabales > Fabaceae > Glycine > Glycine tomentella. Next base: position 949,868 of record PYAF01002543.1, read on the forward strand.
CTTTAAGGATTGGAAATATTATAATTGGAGTTATGAGAAAGGCCTTAAAAGATGTTGAAATAAAAGGGCACTTAATACCAAAAGGGTGGTGTGTGTTTGCAAATTTTAGATCAGTTCATCTAGATGACAAAAACTATGAATGTCCATATCAATTCAATCCTTGGAGGTGGCAAGTAAGAGAAATCCCCTGTTAGTTTCTTTATGTTTTGTTTGTATGGTATTTATTTAGCTTAAGTGATGGATTGGTGAACTTCAGGACAAAGATATGAGCAGTTGCAATTTCACTCCTTTTGGAGGGGGACAGAGGCTGTGCCCTGGCCTTGACTTGGCCAGGCTGGAAGCTTCCATCTTCCTACACCACTTTGTCACTCAATTCAGGTAATCATTCAACACTTCACTTTTTTTCTAATGAGTGAACATAGTGAATAATTTTTTAAATGTCATCATGCCCAAATTTTTGACCTCTCCTTATGACATAGGAGCAAAGGCAAAATCATAACAGCAGAGATGAAAATTTCTGTCACTCTGCGGACCAAATGGCTTTGCATGAACCTTTTCCTTTACTTAACATTTTCACTCATGATTTGCTCTTTTGAATCTAAACTTGATATATAAATATCCTGGTGGGTCAATGGCATAAATGTCTCTTTCTTGCATATGGACAAAGGAGGAATCAAAGTTGTAAAGTTTAGGGGAACAGAAAGCTTTACATGCTACATCAGAATTCAGAAAAGAAAGGCCACTTGATCCTAATCTTTGGTGTATGACAATAATTAAAGAGTTAATCAAACTTCTTATAAATCGATCCTAACTGTGAGGAAAGCCATGATGCTTCTTGAATGTATCTAAACTGTTAGTACAGTGCCAGGCTTGAGGATTTTAATCATAATCATGCTGCAATTTCACACTTGCTTTAATGACAAATAAAATAGATACGAGTTTGACTAGTGACAATGGTTCATAATCTCACAAGAAGTACAAGATTATACCGACATAGACAGAAAGAATGTTATTTCACTAGAGAAGTACATGCACCTACTGTCTCTTGGTACTGTTTATTTATTTATTTATTTTCTAGCTTGAAGCAAAACAACCTGTTGTTGAGTACCAATTTATTTTATATTATTCCATAGGACTATATAGGTTTTGACTCCTAATTGCACCTGCTTCTATGAAGATATATATGGCCTAAAAAAATGAAAGATGCTACAATAAGGAGCTATGTTGATCAAATAATGTTAGGTTGGTTGACAAAAGTCTTTGATGATATCAGTCAGTCAAGCAGCCTGATGATTTAGGCTTTGCTAGGTCTGCATAATGTGCAATCCAATATTGCATTTTATGCCTTTCTTTTCTAACATTTTTAAACTCTTAATTTCTCTCGGCTTTAGTTTGTTTCAAACATTTTAATTAAGGGGAAAAAAAATTAATGCCATGCAATGATAATTAGACATGTTAAAATTTAATGTTTTACATGCAGATGGCATGCTGAAGAAGATACAATAGTGAACTTTCCTACAGTAAGAATGAAAAAGAGGATGCCTGTGATGGTAAGGAGAGTGGAATCTTAAGCTTCCCTTGGCCAAAAAGTGTGGAGCTACTTCTACCTAAGGGTACAGAACAACAATTCTATGAAAATAGAAAATGTGAAAGAAGAGAACAAAAGGAGGTGTGGGGGACCAGAAAGATTGGCTAATGTGGACACACGTGTGGTGAACTTCATAAGCCTTTTTTTGTCCCCTTGCATTAGTCTTTCCACATAAAGACAATGGAAAGTTTAATCTTGAGGGACCCTTAAATTAGGTAGTATTTACTTTTCACCAATTCTTCTTCCCATTTTACCCAGTGTAGTAGGAAAATAAAGGTTGTTGATTGTAAGGGATAGCACTTTTATCTTGTTTTTTAATCAGAGTTCCTTTTGTTTTTTTTTTTTTTTCTTTCTCTTCCCTACTTTTTTGTTCTTTCAACTTTTTCTCCTTTCTTTGGAAGAAGAGGAGGGAAGGGAAGATAGGATTGAATAAGGAGAATAATTGGACACGGACGATTATCGTTTGAGTTTAAGGGTCCAATAAATTAATGTTATTCTTAGGACAACTTGCTGAAGGTCCATTTTAAATATTATATTTATTCATACTTTAGATAGGGATGATCGAAGAGGGAAAGGAAAGTGAATAGTGTACACAAGATCCACCACCCTTTAGTTTGATCAATGATGTGAAGTAACTAAACCAGGAAAAAAGGCACTAAAATCATTTATGGATCTAAGATTCTTGCTTTTCCATGAACTCCAAATCGTTTTTGTTTATAATATATGAAACCTGAAGCAAGAATTGTGGAATTGATAATGAACATTCTTTGTTATGAAAACATGTCATCTATCATTACCTTATATTATATTTCTTTACTTCCATTATTTTAATGTTTCATTTATTAGAATGTTTTGGTTCCAACACCTCTTCATTAAGTGATATTAATACTGTTATACAATTTATTGAAGAATATAAAATAATGGAGCAGACATGAGTATTTTTTGCTTAAGAAGGAATTTGAGAAGCTTGAGAAAATTTGAGAAAGGAATCAAAGGATGGTACGTAAAGTGTACCAAGATGAGTACCATAACAAATAAGATTAGCACGCAAATTATACCTGGATACGTCAATGTTCATCTTATTTTCTATTTATTTTTCAAACAAATGCTCCAAATTTACCATCTAAGCAAATATCTGTAAAGAGATTTATGAAACACCTTACTTTGATAAGCTGTTTTTCTTACCATCTTTGATAGGTAGTTAAGATCCGTTACATCTATCAATAAAATATATAAATTATATATATAAAAGATATAAATTACAAAAACGTATAATATTCTATCAGTATAAAACCATTTGTGAGAATTAAACCCAAGACTTTTATGTGATGGGAAGAGTTAACCATCATTAGCCAGTCTTCGCCTCTTAGGCTTTTCATTTTGTATTTTTAGGGGGTTAAAGGCCTAAAACTAGTTCTTCTCTATTATGCATACCTCATTAAAAAAAACCAAAACTACCATGTACTTGAAATAATTTTTTTTTACCCCCTGAATATATAGAAACAACAATTTCTTAACACTTAAACTTCAGTTTGTTTTATATTAATTTCAATGCCACCGGCTTTAAAAGGTAAGATCACCAAGCGCGTTTGTAATTTTATAAATAATGTAAGTATCTCCTATAATATGAATAATTTTTATTTGAATGAGTTTTAATGGATATAAATAAACAAAAATGTTTACCAAGAAATTGTTAGTCCGAGTAGTATTAATTTCAATTTCTTTAAGTAAGATCTCGAATTCGAATCTTGTGGATAAAAAAATGGGATTGTGATAAGAAATTTCATAAAGATAGTATGTCAGGTTTTTCGAAAGAAATTAGTCATCTACAAAGTTGGTAGATACTCTTCATCAATGTCATAAATGATAACAAAAAATAAAAAAATTAAATTATAATAGGAAAATATATAATTAATTTAAATAAATGAATATTTAAGTAATTTAGATTTAGTAAGCAAAAAGAAAATTATAAAATTAAAAGTGTAAGATGGTGTTTAAAAATAAAAAAAAAATTAAGATAAAAAGTTAAAGTTTATTAAAGTTGAGATTCGAGGAAAGAAAGTAGATATACAAGAAAATTAAAAAAAAAAAATACTAATTTGGAGTTTTTTTTTATATATATATAAAAAAAAGAGTAATGAGACCACACACTATAAAAAAAAAAAAAAAAGGCAACCAAATACGAAATGCCCTCACAAAATTGGAAGTCGGCCTATGTCAAGTTTAGGTGAGGTTAAACGATGATTAAGATTCTAAATTTAATCTTTTCTACTAACAAAATTAACCATTTTTTTGTGTTAATACTTCATGTCAAGAATTATTTTTACCAAAAATCAAACTCAAATATTACCTAAACCATTTTTGTCATTACTTCAGCCCATTAATCACTTATACACAATCACTTGATTAACAAAATTAACATTTACTAATAAAAATAAAATAAAAGTGTACCGATAATAAAGGGGAGTTAAAATAACAATAGCCTTATTATATAACTTACGTTAAGGCTTTTTAAAAGTCCATTTATTATTTTTTTAAGAAAAGGCTTCCAACTATTCAAAAGAGTTATTCAAACTTAACAACTTATTATATATATACAAATAATATAATGGTATGATTATTGTGTTTTTTATCACAAGGTATGATTAAATTTTTAATGTCTTCAATAGCATTTATAAATCTATCTAGCCACCAAAATAATGTTCCACGTGTCACAAAATCTAACTTTTTTATTTTATTTTTTATTTTGCATTTTGAAAAAACGGACTCAGTTTTGCTTTTCCAAATGAAACTTTTATGTTGATGTAGAGATTAAAACTAGTTTTTATTTTTTATTTTTTATTTTTTATAGAAACTAAAACTTAATTATGATCATAAACACACTATATTTTAATTATTCCAAAATGCCCTCTCGAACAAATAAATTTTGTACACCGGCCAAAATGAGCTGTACAGTGTACAGTAAGCTGATCAAACCAAACAGTAATTGTATTCAATTTAAGACCTTTACTTGTTTGGATAAGAATTTTAACACTCTTTGGTGGTTTGATTCATTTCCATGAATTCTCTCGTTGGAGTGATGGAGTCAACATTGGGAGAGTGGAATTAATAGAATCTACTTCTCAGAACAGCAACAGCTGGTGCAACATAACAAGCTTCAACTCCTCAATGTTTATGATTGCCATTAAAATGCCAGTGAGAATCATCAACTTCTGTGTTGAAGATGAAACTGGTAAACAGTGTGGTGACGTCCCTGGCCAGTGACCAAACAAAATTGAAAACCATGAATTTCAGTCCCAACCAATGAAATGCAAACCTCCTAATGTTTAAAATGTATTTTTCTGTATTATATTGCAATTTTTATAAGTATTGAATAAAGACACACACAGAGACATATATGTATAACACTAAAGGCACCCTCCTTGTTTCTTTTTCCAATTGATATTTGCTGATTGATTAACAATAATGACATGAGCGGAAATGAACTATGATGGAAGAAGATATTAGTGAAAGAGGTATGGTAAGTTAATTAATTACTTCAGATGAGGAAGAGTCATGTGCCTCAAGAGTGTCGGGTGTCGAATGACAAATGCCTTCCATTCTTCTTTGCTTATTTTATCATCTTTGTCAGCATCAGCATCTTGAAATGTCTGATTTTATTTTTTTTTAAAGAAAAAGTCACTAAAAGGATCCAAAATAATATCAACATGGAGGGAAAAAATATTCCTGCAAACAATTTACCTTATCGATAATGGTATCAAGGACTTCCTCATCCAGATCCATGCCACATTCGGCCAGAATGGCAACAACCATTTGCCTAACCTGGAAAAAGTCACAGGTTAACAAAACAGTTCCAACTGTTGGTAAACTAAAAAACAATAGGGGGATACACGTTATATAAAATAGCAGACGTCCTCATGGTTATTTTGAGCTTTACATATTATTTAATGGACATGAGATTGCCATAGACTTGACAAACAGAAACCACCAACACAACTTTTCTTTGTTAAATATGTCAAATTAAATTGATAATTGCAGTAAGGGAACTCTAGTGCAATATAATTCTATGATGACAAATATACTTGAGCCAATAACATATTCATAACCTGGACATGCCAAGATACTCACTTCTTCTCGCTCAATATATCCAGTCTGTCTCAAGTCATACAATCTAAAAGCAACTACAAGAAAACCAATAAAAGAAAATTAAAGTTTTCATCAATATAATCTAAAAAAACAATTACAATACTCTTTCTGAAGTCTTACAATCAATTTTGTTTTCCAGAGGAGTGCAAGGATGAAAGATACTGAGAGCATGCACAAACTCCTCGAATTCTATAATGCCATTTCTTTTTTCATCGAAGACATCAAACACCTAGAAGATTTTGTAAACAATAAAATAAACTCAATTATACAATTCAAAAAGGAAAAACAGCAGCAAACAGATCTTTCTGCACAAGTATATATATGTAAACATGACCGAAGACTATGCCATATAAGGTCAACAATGTAAAATAAGATATTTAAACATCAGAAATACAGTTGTGAATCTGTACGATACATCTTTCAATATATCAATTAAAAATATGTACACCTTTGATCTTTCAAAGAGTTTTATTCAAATGACAAACAAAGCTAGAAAAGAACATCAATTTATCAAAATAATTTAAGACCTTAGTCAGTGTGGCAACCTTACATAAGAAATTTTGAGGGGAAGTTCGGATATGGCAATAGACTATGGAGTTTTCATTCATGAGTTACACAAGGGATGGAAATTATTACACTAGTAACAACAGAATTGAGTTGTGTGTACAAAAACAAAAAGGCAGTATGAGTGTATGAGGTAGAAAAATACTTCCACCCTAATTTACCCAAATGCCATAGGAAATCAAAGGGTATGATCTAATTTGGACCCCTGAAAGAACTTTCCCTTGCAAATCAAAATCTCCTTCCTTACAAGAAAACATTGTTGGGTTGGAGAGAGAGAGAGAGAGAGAGAGAGGAGGGATCTTGAGTCCTTGACAAAAGTCCCTTGTTTCAGTTGTTTGGATCATAGGGTCATGAATGAAATCAAGAAAACAGAAAACAGAAAAAAAGTGGTGAAGATGCGTATACCCTGTCAAGGAAAAGATTTTCGCCAGTGGTGGTCTTCAACAGTGCCAATGTGAGCTCTTCCTTCACAACACAAACAAACAAGAGTTAAAAGGACGCAATCTCACCACAAATCCAACACCACAAGCGACAGACCTAACTAACATCTCAAAATTAAGAATGCACAAACTTGGGATCAAAGAGACATTAATCCCCAAATCCCAATCTAAGTAGTTAACTTAATCTTCACACGAAGATGGAGTACCTTGTGGATGAAACCATCATCAATGATAGAACTACTCAACTTCTTGAACAACTCATGCAACGCCTCAATTTCATTAACACTAACTGCCACACACAAATCAGCAACTTAAAACTGGCATCAAAATTTCCTTAGCAATATAAACAAAACAGCGAAAAATGAAATGAAAGAGAAAAAGAAAAGGCAAAACGAACATGGAGAATCCTCGGCGAGGGTGAGAATGTCGTCGAAGGTAGAAGAATGTTTCTTATTCTTCTTGGGAGATTGGAAATCGAAGCAACTGGCGAATGTGAAAACCAAAGCTTCGACTATTCCTATGAGCGGAATGAACACCGCGCACAGCGTCTCTCCGAACGTCAAGCTCGATCTCTGACACCAATCAATCATGAATTCATGTTAACGACAACCAAACAGAAATCGAAATCGCACGTTAGCAAAAAAGTGTATTACCAGAGACAAACGCGTGTCTGGGAACTCCATTTCATTTCACCGTTCAGAGTTAGAATGCCATAAGTTTCCCAATTCTAAAATAGATGCGTGTTATACTATTGTTACTTAATCCCTTTGATCTTTGATGCCAGCCTAGCGTCTTCATCCAAGTTGACATCATACTTCAGGTGAAATATTTCTACAGTGTACTTGTAATGTAAATAATAAAACACGTTATGGAGAAAGATTACCATATTACTTTTCAATGATCTTCTCCCGTACCAAAAACTCTAACACATAACATACATAAATAAGAAAAATATCTTTAGAAGAATACAAGAATACAAGTGTAAAGTAAAGTATCCTATTTTTGAATAAAAATGAGAAAGTTAAATAATATTTAAATGATGGAAATATCTATAAATTTAAACCTTAATTTTTTTTTATTAAAGTGTAATATTTGAGTCACATATATGATTTGTTCATCATCTATTGGTTAAATCTATATGATGTTTAAGTTCGTATGTATAATCATGAAATTATCATAAAAATATGTTAGATAAAATCTCACATTAGGTAAAAATAAGAAAATTAAATAATATATAAATGATATAAATATCCATAAACTTAAGTCTTAAAGTTTTTAATTAAAGTGTGATATCAAACTTATTTATTTATATGATTTACTTATGATTCATTAATTAAATCTATCCAATCTTTTAACTTATCCATGGCCCAATAAATATGTAATGAATGTATTTGGAAATCCATTGAAGATAAATTTCTCAATTTGTATTACACAAACTTAGAAGGAAGTGAAGAGTTAGATTCACCTGGTATGGAAAATCTTGCAGTTTTAGTCTTTGAGTTTCAATTACACAATTTAGATCTTCTAGACATTATTATTTTTATCCATTAAAATTAGGAAATTACGTGAATAATTTAACCATTATTATTTTCATCTTTATATTATACATTTTATCATCTTAATTACTTATTCTTTTCAATCTATTATGTTTTATTTTTATTTCTAAATTTAATTTTACAATAAAAATAATCTTATATTTTAATTTATTTTAGTCATTATAAATGAAAACATAATTATATATATATAAAATTGAATAAAATAAAATAAATATTTATCTTGTACAATTACTACTAGTTATTATCTTGTTAAAAAAGAAACTACTAGTTACTTCAAATATAAAAATAAGAATGCCAACGTAGCATAGCACCCCTCGTGGTCGGGGCCTTGGATCCACCACATGAGGCTGGGAATGAATGTAACTAAAACTCAAAAGGTTAATTTTATAATGAAATTAGTGATTAGTTTCTTTTGGAAGGCTGAAATTAGTGATTAGTGACTAGTTTTTAGCCACATGGATTAAGTATTTATTTCTTCGATAGAAACGGAATTTGCGACGTTGGATTGGCCTTGTCATCATGTTTTGTACAAACAGTTATTTTATTCTAAGAATCATTCTAATTTCTTAACTTTCTTTTTACGCTTTTTCCTATGTATTAAATAAAAAATATTAAAATTTTGAAAGTATGAATAAGTATTTTTTTTAAAAAAAGCTAAGAAAATAATACGTATTAAAATAGATTAAATTATAAACACATATAGTATAATTTTTAAAGTAAAGAGACAAAAACATTATAATTAAGACATGCATGGTGCCCACAAAGGCTACAGATTTTTATTTATTACTTTTTGAATAGACCACATATTAGTGGATATGAATGTCAAATGAGCACCACTTATTTATTTAAAGGGCAATGATTGATCCAGGATACATTAATTAATCTCATACCCAATTAATTAGATTGTTTAAGGTTAATGTATTGTTAGTCAGCTTCAACGTTGGCTTCCACGAGTTAAAACAAAGTGAAAGCTGAATATAAAATTTTAAAATGATTTAAAATTCTTACGCAACCTATTATTGATACTAATTTATTTGTTAAGTACAGAGTGACAAATAATTATTTTTCATTAATATTTTCATGTAATATCATAAATATTATGAAAACATTAGAAGAAATAATAAATGCTAAATTCCATTACAAAATTCAAATTACTGGAAAATGAAAAACACTTAAACTCCAAAATAGGCTTTATTAAATCCTCTATCTATTCATCTAATCAAATATTGTTGACACATGAATAAAATAAAAAAATTGTTGACACCAAATAAGATTCTTTTAAAATGAATTCATCCATAAAATAAACAAGAGTGTATTTATTATTAATTTAATTTAAAGCACATCATGATTTTGTCTCACTAAAATATAATGATATATGCATCATGTACATTTTATAAACAAAATGACTTATGAAACGTATTTTTATTTGATGATAATTGCTAAGCATAAGTAAAGTTGCATGTAAATTACTTATTAATTATCTTTTTTTTTCTCTTTTAATACATTTTTTGTGATTAAAATATAAAAATTAACTTCTTATGAACATTTATCCAGTAGATGTTTTAACTAGTTGATTTATGAATTGTGATTGTATCTTTTGTAGAATTCACTGCAAGGGCATAAAATAGTGATTTCAAAGTCTGGAGTTACAGGCTCGCTCAGCGCGACAACAATGACTCGCTCAGCGCGACAGACCCGCTCAATGCGACCAGCTCGCTCAGCGCGTGATCGCTTATCTAGTTGGACATTTTGAGGTGCGTTCAGCGCCCACCACGACTTTGAACTGCGTTTTAAGGCAAAAAAATTAGGAAAAACGAAACACACTTACATTTGAGAAGAAAAATAGAAGCTTGGAGCTCTGCTAGGTCAGGAAGGAGACATCCTTCCACACCATTGGAGTTACCTCTCCACCCCATTTCCCTCTTTCCATCTCCTTCCAATACCCTATTCCTCCATTGTTGTAAGCTTCTCATGGAAATTAGGAGTTAAAACCCCCATTGTTGGGAGTTCATCAACCGAACGCTTTGATGTAAAGATTCTAACTATCTATTCAATGTTATTTGCACATTATTGTTGTTTTTATGAGCTTTATTCATGTTAGTGGTTTGAACACCCATTTGTATGCTTTGTTTAGGTTTTAATGCATTGGAAAATGGTTAAATTCCTTAGAACTGAAAAATGCTTCTAAATAACATCATGTCTAGGGATAGAATGATTTTGTTTAGTCTGAGTTACGTTGTCATCGCTAATCCTAATACAAATCGGTTAATGTAACTCTTGAGGGATTAAAGGTGAAATTAAGTGATTTAGGTCTAGCACTTGGGGAATTAAGGTTAGATTATATTAGTAGATGAAAGTGATCATATTTAATGTTGAATAGAGAAAAATCTTTTATGTCGCATCAAAATTAGTTCCGTTTAACGAACTCCCAAAACCTGTCATATCATATTTCCTCCGTCCACATCATTCCGGGTGTTTGTGTCTCTTTTCTTGTAGTTATTACGCTTTTAATTTGCATTAAATATAATTTAATCTTATGACAATCATTTTACCAATCAAATCCATTTCATTAATTACTTAACAACAAACCTATATTAGTCCTGAGTACAAGCAAAGTCCCTGTGAAAATCGACATTCGGTCTTATCAAATCTTTATTACTTGGACAATTCGATGCGCTTACCGAACCGTTAACACTAAACAAGACTTATATTTTTTCAGTTTACATTTACATATTTATTAGAACACTAATGTGTTTGTGTGCTCATAAGTCACAACTTAACCATACATCTAAGTGGTAAAGATAAGGGGCAATATTTTAGACCTTTTTCCTTTCACTAAATAATCTGTATCAGGAAAGTGAACTCCAACAGGGAGGTCTTTCACATACCCTTCTTGTGTCACTCTCACAGGGTAAGTTAGAAGGTGCACACCTTCCATGTCCACAATTTCTTCACTGTTGTAGATTTCCCACATTTCATCTCCTATTGAGCACATTCTCTCCACACATTCCAATCTTTCTGGCTCTAAGAACAACTCATCAATACTAACAGTGTGCTCATACCATAGAGACATTCTATATGCTTAAATATCATCTAGGTTCATTTGGTTGTTATCATCTCCATCTTGAGACTAGTAGCATCCTATGGCTATCTCAGTGTCCCTTTGCCCGTCCATGGATCTTTGGTTGGCATTAGCTGATCCTATCAATATGTACAGGTCGTCCACTAGAGGCACATGCAAGGAAACAAAATTTGTCAACCAACAATATCACAATTGCACACTGCTATTACTTTGATGCTTATCCTTTTATATATAGAATAAACTATTATGCAAACATCATTCCAAACTCCAAATAAGCACTTATGCAAATATGAAATAGTTAAGTAGTCTAATCTGCATATGATTATAAAAATGATATTAGAAGCATATGTTGAAAATGGTGTAGATGACTTCAAAAAGTAGATTTAAAGTCAATGTCATCCCTTGTAAAATCCACTAGGGTTGGCCTAATGGTGAGGAGTTTGGATAATTTGCAAGAGATCTTAGGTTCAAATCTCATTGCCATCATTGTACACATACAAAAAAAAAAAGCACCTTGTCACAACACATCCAAAATTCCTCTCATCAAAGATATTGGACTCTTTCAAGAACAAGAAAAGACCAAGAAGTGAAAAAGAAAATGATAAATGAAGAATAATGCTATAATACCTATCATGAAGTTGGAGTGAACATAAACCATGAATCTCCTATTTTTTTGAGCATTCCAGTATTGAGTTTCAGGTTGGGGAGAATCTATTGGAAGATACTCTCCTTGTCCCTTCTGCTCCTTATTTGCAAGACAGAAGAAATTCAAGTAGTCTTTAGGGTGTGCCAGTTCTCCACTTTCTTGAATTGCGTCTCCAATCAACCTATATACATCATTGCCATTGTTTCTCTGGTCCAATGCAGTATATCTTGAACAGGTTCACTTTCAGGCTCTCCTTCTGGCCACATTGGTATGACTATGTACACAGCAAATCTCTCCTTTGCCTTAATATTACTTACCACCTTGAGTGCAATTTCAATTGGAATTAGATTAGTGCAGCCACTGTGCCTATCTTTCTTCCACCAATGAAACATTGGTTTTCAATGTAAATAAACCTTTCAGCACGCCTAATTGCTTCAACATAAGCCTCATGGATGCTCCTCTCCACATTTAACTTTGTAGACAACTCACCAACTGAGACATGGTCAATTGACCTATATACTTGAACTTTCCAATTCCTCTCCATAGGAGTGCTTGAGCTTGTCCTAGGCATAAGATTTGCCAAGGTGCTAGAAGGGACTAGAAAAGAAGGATCACATTGCTTTGTCCATCTTTGCTCAAAATTGGTTAACACATCCCAAGCAGCCTCACCAGTAACACAAGCATGAGCATCATGCCAAGGTTCTCTTGGCCCTCCTTTGTTGAGGCTAGCTCCTTCAATGCTTGTTTGGTAGAAGTCATAACAATGAGATTCCCTAATGAGTGTTTGAAACAATGAATGTTGCTCTGTGTCATATCTTCCATCACACAGATCTAATCCACCCAGAATGCTCATAAGTTCTCTGTCACCGACAGATTTGGGTGCTTTGGTGTCGACTGTTATAGTCTTCTGATGGTGAGCAAAGAATGTGGGGAACATATGGTGTAACCTAGGACACTTTCTGCATATTACTTTTGTGTGGTTGAAATAAGCAAAAGCTTCCTCATCTTGGTTGTTCAATTCACCTTTGTTCTTAACAAAGGGTAAACATGTTTCATCATCCCAAAGCATAACCCTCACAGCCACTCCTTCCTCTGCCTTCTTCTTCAATAGTTCACCTAACTTTATTCCTCTGGCATGTGGGATTTCTGTGTAAGGATCTCTAACCTGCCAAGGAGCATATTAGCTTCTCAAAAAATGTAAAAGAGGAGTGGATCCTTCCATTTTCATGATGTCATGTTCAGATTTTGTGTTTCTCTCTTCTCATAAATACTAAATAATCCTTACCTAGTACCTATCAACTTAGAGAGATAAACACAAAATTTAAACATGATCTACTCATGTTATTATATGGTTTAGGGCCATATGGTCCCAACCAATCTATACATGACACGTTATTAATTGTTTTTCATAAAATGAAAAATGTGGTCACATTTCACATAGAGATTGATTAGAACCACATGGTCCCGGACCATGTAATAATTTCTTGTCTAAAAGGAAGTTATGAAATGGCATTGCATTTACCAGAACCATCATGGGATTGAAGGACCACCCTGCAATATAAACTAAACACTTTGCACCCTCAATGGTTTCATAGACATCCTCCCATAGCTTTTTTGGAGCTCCACGTAGATCAAATGGAGGTTGAAAAGCAGAAGAATGGTGAGCATCATGGTTTGACCTGACAATTGGACCTTAGTGGGAAGGTAGCCTCCCTCAGCCCTTGAAATTCCCAGTCATTGCTCAACATCTTTGCCCAACTTGGTTCCAATTCTGTCGGCTTGAACCATAACTGGAACTTCAATTTAAGTTTTGGGTTTGGTTTTCCATTATCCATGAGGAGAGGGAAGAACCCATTGATCAAACCTCCTTTCTTCAATAGCTGCTGAGCCTGAATGTGGAACTTCCCCAATATGGAAGAACTCGATGTTTTCAGTCTTATGGTGATGCACGAATCAGCTGGATGAGCACATTGAATCTGAAAAGTTTGGTTCCACACACGGTTGCTTTCTTGGCTGGTTTTTGCAAACTTCTGGCTGTCTATCTTTATAGTCACATAAGCAGGATTTCCATTTGCACATATGCACTGAAAACAAGGAAAACGCTGAAAAATAAAGAAAAATTAAGCCAGGGCATGAGTTTACGTATGAACAAAACTTAGATACAGTTCCTTTAGTATTTTTGGTGATATTCTTCAATCAAAATTTTAGTCATACCTTGGTAAGGTGCATAATAAAAGTTTGCATTAAAGATCCACATAAGTTACAATGGTGAAACTCCAATTCTGATTGAAGAAAAATATCAAAAGCACTAAGGAACTACAACACTGCAGAATTTTCAGCATAGCTGTATGCACACTCCATATACATATGACTACCATAAGATGTGTCATGTGTGTGTGTTTTAGTGAAGCTTACATTAAAGGGAAATAAAGGTGAGTAAGGTGTGGCATATTGTTCCATGGAGGAGCTTAGGAGTTTCCTCCATTGCTATTACGGTTAAAATTTTCATGAGGAAAAAACGAGTTTACAGTTGCCAAATCATAATTGATGAATTTTGTGCCAATTTACTGTTGGGCTTGAATCCCAAGCCAAGTCCAGCCCAATAAGGAAAGATTGGAGTTCCTTATCTTAATAGGTCAGTAGTTACTTCTTTTAAGAAGTTGGCGGTTAATTTGAAACCACAAGAGAGAGAAAAGGAGAGGAGAGTAGAAACTGTCATCTTTCAAACTTCTAGATCTCCTTTGTTAACCGTTGGATCTTGGTGAAACTTTTTAATCAGTTTCGTGACTCACCAATATTAACATCTAACGGTTGGTTTCGTGAACAGAGGCTTGTAGTATAACCGGAAATTCCCAAACCGAAGCGGTTATAAAACCGTTTCTGAAGTGTGCAGTTTTATTGCAAGGGACGTTTCTATCAAACTAACCGTTGGATCGCATTCAAAATTTGAGGAGCGGTTACTAAGATCTGTTTCCATATTATGACCGTTCGGATCATTCATTAAACTGTTCCAAGAGAGATTGCTTCAACTGCAAATAGAGGTTATCAGAATTCCTGCTCTATTTTGTCTTGTTTCGGGCAGTGACATTGAGAAAGAGTTATCTCTTTGCTCAACCGTTGGATTGTCCTCAAATTTGATCAGTGTATTCCTCTCTTGTAATATGTCAGTTTGACCGTTGGGATTGGTTAGTTGTTGTTTCTAGTGGTAGAAATTAATTTCGTACAAAAGCCTATTTTTTATGTTTGCCTCTTGTGATGGTTTGATACAACTTTTGTTAAAGTTGTTTGTTGATTGTAATGGTTGTTGAAACCATTTTGTAATCTCACTTTATTGATAGTGAAGAATTTGGGTGGACTCCGAGATCGGTCCCGTGGTTTTTATTTCTCACATTGAGAAGGTTTTCCACGTTAAAAAATTGTGTTGTGTTCCTTGCATAATTATTATTTGTGCATAAAGTATTTTGCTTCTACAAGACCATTCATAACAGGTCCTGGAAGGGGAATCTGGTGTCTTTTTCCCAACATTTACAACAACAAATTGTTAAATTACATTTATATAGGTGAGTAGTTTACAGTTGCAGATGAAGAAGCAAAGGGAACCTTGTAATGCATTTGAAAGTTGGAAAACTTGTGTAAATTGCATTTATGTAGACACAGTCCAACCTTCAAGTATTTGCCATCATATGTTTTAGCTTGAAGCCAAGTTTCTTGAACCCAAATCACAATTTACCGTAATCAGTATGTATTAAACAAAATACGGGCCTCGTATGGTCTTAGAACATTGACTAGATCATTTATTGGTCGGTCAAACAACAAATATATAATTTCTTAGGAGGATAATTATTTTATAGTTAGGCCAAATTTATTGGATAAACATTTACATGTCACATGCATTTATTAACGGAACGATTCCAGAGTACAGTGAACTTCGAGAAAGAAAAAAAAAATGAACGTCTTCTTATGTCTCTACCAAAGACCAGATTTAAAGAAATTCAGTTGCCTGGCGGTTGTTAGAAGGAAACATAACATGGATCTGTTTAGCATACCTGACGGGTAAGTTAGTTAAAATTTGATGTTTAAATAACTTTTTAGTCTCTTTAAAAGGTTGTTTTCATTTTTTTTTTCTCTATCTTAAAATATTTATTTTTCTTATAATTCTTTTGGTTTCATTTCAATCTTTATATAGTTCTACACTTTCTGTATACATTTCTCTTAATAATCATAAGGATCAAAACAAAAGAACAGTTTATAATAATCAAATATTTTTATTTTTTTACCAATAGGAATAGGACTAATGGAAAGGATGAATCACTTATCATATGGTGAACCAAGATTCGAATTTTTGTAGAAAGAAATGTTCACATTCTGGTGATGTCTTGAACAAAATTGTTACAATGGAGAATACATGTGGGAAATAAAATAAAATATTTGTTTTTTGAAAACCAAAACAAAACAACATTATATTATATGGACCAAAAGGTTAATTAAGTTTTTCTTTTATAACCAAGTTATCATTGTGAAGTATTTATCAATTTTATTTGTATTTTCTTGTTGATCCATGTGACACGAACCCCAGAATTGATCTAAGAAATTTGAGTTCAATTTCACTTATATCAATGACTAGTTAATAAAAGTATAAAATTAGTAATTGAAGTAGTTCTTAAATGTAAAATTAATGGGAGAAAGACATAATTACTTAGTCAAAACTCGATATTTGATAATTATATATTTGCAAATAATTACAATTTTCATATTTTAATTTATTTCAAATTATTTATCATCTTAATTAGGATAAATTTTTATTTTATTTTATTCTCATTAAAAATTATTTTTATTAAATGTAATGGGATAACAAAAATAAAGTTATATTATTATTTTGATAATTTTATCTTATACAGAGATGAGATTTGATGATTTTTTGAATTCTTTTCAAGAAATTAACAATCTATTTCTTTTGAAAATAATAAATCTTATAACATTTTTTGTTTTGTTTTTCCTTTTTTTGAAATATTTATGTCTGCCCAGTAGAAATTTGGGGCCTTCTTTCTAAGCTTTCCTTCTATATTTATTTTCTTTCTTGGAAGTTGCCTCCTACACCCTCATAATTGCTTTCTGCACCTACTCTGGAATGTAAAATTCTGGATCGATCTTTCTAGAACGAAAAAGTTTACATTATGGATTAGTATTTCTGGAAGCTTAAAAAGGTGCAAAGGAACCAATTGCCTTCTTTCAATCGCTATTTATTTTTCCTCCAACCCACAACCAATAGCTTGAAAATTAAGACTTAAGCTTGACTGTTTAATATTTATAATTCAATTATTTTTTAAAATAAATTAATTTTTTAAAATAAATTATTTTTAAATTTATCAATTTAGTATTTAATAAAAAAATTAATACTAGATAATAATCTATAAATAAAAATATGTGTTAAACATGTAGTATAATATTGTGGTTTCTATGTAATTTTAATTTTTATATGATATATAATTTGGAATATTGAACAAGTTATTCACAATATAATATATTGATGTCGAGCATGCAAAGCTTAGACTTAAATCATTTAAATAATAGAGTTCAATTTTAAGTATGAATTTATTTATTTAATTAAATAAACGAATTTGATCGATTGTTTAACAAATCAAAATCAAATAATTAATGAATAGTTTGACTTACACTTCTAATTGTCCCTTTATAGTAATTCTTTTAAAATATCAAACATACTACCAACAAATTTGTCACCCCTCCCACGAGAGAAATTATCAGGTGGTTTAAACTCTAAACTATATATGTAGTCTCTATTAATTATTACATGACATATAATTGTTATTAATTTTTCATAAATTGAAAATTTTAAAGGTTTACATGTATTTTTGGTTCTTATAAGTTATTTTTGTCTCATTTTTATCCCCATAAGTTTATTTTTCGAATTTTAGTTCATGTAAATTTACACTTTTTCAACTTTAGTCTTTGTAATATATTTTGCTCATTTTTAGTTTTTACAAATTTTTATTTTCCAATTTTAATTCTTGTAAATACAAATTTATTAAGATTATAAATGAACCTTATGTTTGAGTATAATCTTGCCATCTCTTTTATAAGTTAATCGTCTCACCTTATTTTTCTTTGAGTAACCACGTAAAAAAAACATGATTGAGTTAATCTAAATCACATATTTGTATTAGAACTATGTTTTTTCATTGAAAAGTGTAAAAAATGATTATTTTTTTAAACTTCAAAACAAATAACATCTACGTCTTGTTACCATCAAGAAGACAAGAACTATATTTTAACAAAACTAATAAGAGATCTTTTTGTTTACATCACAAGTATTGTTTATGAAAAATAATCTTATTCATATTAAATAGGATAACGATAACGATAATTTTTTTATTTTGAGTATTTAACTTAACTGTGTCCATTAAGCTGAAATAAGAGATTATTAATAAGAGATTATTGGGAAGTCTGTTTGCTTTGGATCAATAAAAAAAGAGAAGGAAGGAATCTAGTGCAATAAATATCTTTAATTGACAAAACCAAAAAAAAAAAAAAACACGTAAAAAGAGTTTGATTTAATATATATCTCGGAGATTCCAACGTGGAGACACACTGACCTTGCTGGCCTGGACCCTTCTTGAGTCGTTATTTCTTTGTCGTGGCCTTATGATTTGGCCTTATCATTTTACAAGGTTTGTTGGAATTGTGGGATCAAATAAAGCAGAGCTGAGTTTTTGTATCCCACTATCCAATTACTTTAGTTTCTGTCATGTGCAATACTACAAATGCAAAACAACAACTCAATTTGACATGAAACATGGACTTGAAAAATATTGCCCTCCAAGAATATGATCTTGTTTCTCACCTCTACTTAGATAAATTTAAACCATCTGTTATCTGTTCCTTTACCTGTTTTCTTTTTCAATTGAAAAATGATAGTGTAACTCAATTTCTTCCCTACTTGTTGTTAAAAGTATAGTGCTAGCTAGGTAAACTAAGTTTAAAACGGTTTTCATATTTTTATGTTAGAAAAATTAAAATATTTTTTCATATAAATCTCATTTTAACAAATTTTCTCTATTTTTCTCAATAAGAAATTCATCCCATAATCACGATTCATGAATTTAAGATGTGAGCAAAGAATTCTAATCTTCATTATGGAAGAGATCGAAATAGCAACGATGAAATGTATCATCTTCACTAAAGTGTAATTTTTTTAAGGAAACTTAAAAATTTTGCAAATAAGAAATTTCATATTGTTATTTGCGATTGTTAACATAAAAAAGAATTACTTATCCCATTGTTGATGTTACTTGCCATGCGAAAGTAAAAGAAAGAAATATCATATGTATTAATATTACCCTTACATATCTAAAGAGACTATTTTTGTGTACATCTAAAAAGATTATTTTTAGATTTAAACTCATGATCAATAAGTTAACTTTGAAGGTGACAGGACTCACCCTCAAAGTTAAATTATTATGTTTATATGATTCAATTTCTGATATACAAAATTTATAAGAACCAGAACAAATCAAACAACAGTTAGAGAATGGAGTTTAGATGACCTTGCATGACTTTTTAATAGTACGTTAAACCCTGGCTATCCTTAAAGTGGAGGGTAGCTGTACTGAAGGATGAACGTAAGACGTGCCGAAATGCATTATGCATGGCTTTATGGCTCCAATGTATACCCTCTTCGTGTGATATCACTCATCAATGTAACGATGGGGCCTATAGGCTATAGGAGTATAGGCTATAGCTGTTCCTCAAGTTACACATTAATTGTTACTGGAACATCCTTGCTCTGTTGTTGAATTAGGGATCTTCAAGCAGTCTCAACCAGAATTTATGTTATATTCGATTTCCGTTTAACATCTCTCCTTCTCCAGAATTTATGTATACTTTGTTGGAAGACGTGAAGTAATTTTTACATCTTAAAAACAATAAGTCCCCAACACTATTGGTTATTGGTTGAGAAATATTTTAGTGCACACCAAAAAAATCTTATAAAATAAAGGCAAAGGAGCATTCGTATATATGATCTTAGGATTTAAAGAAATCAAGTAGATTTATAAATTAATCACCCAACTTTCATCATACTTAGCTTGACCTAGAATACGTATTTTGTAAAGTAAGAAAACATATTCTAGTGAGATAAAATAAAACACTCTGTTAAGTTAAATTTGGTGCAATAAAATTATAAATATCCCATTCCGTAAAGTAAATATTGAACAAGATTAGATTTCTCACCTCATATTCGGAAATAGGTTAAACATTACAACCAAGGAAGAAAGCAACACCAACCTCCTTCCAAATTAAACCCGCCACGAATGTCTTCACTCATTTGGAAACTACACCATCCTCCATCCCTTTTGTCAATCATAAACTTGGACTCACCCAGAAGGAAATGTAAGTCCAGGAGCTCAAACCAAACTCAAATTAACATCAACCCCCCAACTCACATCAAATTATACACCCAATCATACATTACAACCCCATAATAATTCACCCAAAATAAGTATAAAAAAAACATAAACAAATTAAGTCTCCCACTTAAAGGAGTCTAGTTAAGTTTGATTGAGTAAAATACATAAAAAAAAAAAAAAATCAGTAGGTCCCAACTCCCCCTATAATATACGAATACCATTTGAGAGTGTCACTCACATAATCGCACTTCCTTTCTCTTCTCAAGCATGACAACAACCTATGGCACGATCCCAACCTCACCGCCTCCGAACCTGGAGTACATCTCACGCGCGAAGCAGCGGATCAAGGCCGGGCTGGGGACGCGGCGGCCGTGGAAGGCGATGTTCAACCTCCGATCGCTGAAGGTCCCCTGCGGCGGCGTGCCGGAGGCACTATCGCGGATTCGGATCAACGTGTCGTATTTCCGCATGAACTACGCAATGGTGGCGCTGCTGATTCTGTTTCTGAGCCTCTTGTGGCACCCGATCTCGCTGATCGTGTTCCTCGTCCTCATGGCAGCGTGGCTGTTCCTCTACTTCCTCCGCGACGAGCCGCTCGTGGTGCTGGGCCACCTAGTGGACGACCGCCTCGTGCTGGTCGTCATGGCTGTGCTCACGGTGGTGGTGCTGCTGCTCACCGACGCCACCGTGAACATTCTCGTGGCGGTGGCGGTCGGGGTGGTGGCGGTGGTGGGGCACGCCGCTTTCAGGAGGACGGAGGATTTGTTCTTGGGAGAAGAGGAAGAAGTTGCTAGTGCTGCCTAAGTGATTCTTCTTCTAAAATGTAATAACTTATTTGTTCTTTGTTTTTTAATTTTTTTTTTTTGTGAATTCGGGAAACTAAAAAAAATGGTTAGATTTGGTTAGCTTTTACCGTTTATTGTTATATATTTTTGCCCTGTTTTCGTATTTAGTTCTAACTTGTGATGTCTAACAAACAGCATTATAATGTAATTATGTAAAGTCTTGAGTCTTTACTCTTTACTATTTAATAGCACGCTTCAAGACAATACTTTAAATGGTGTGTTTAATATCCAACTTAACATGCATTATAATTTTAATTAAAATAAAATTTAAAGAAATATATGCTTTTATTTATACATTATAATGAATAGATAAAGACTTAAATATATTTTTAGTTTCAATAAATTAATGTTTTTTATTTTTATTTTTGTCCTATAAGTATTTTTTAATTTTAGTGTACAAAAGTTAGTATTTTTTTATTTATTTTGATTCCTATAAGTATTTTTATTTCATTTTTAGTTCTTTTGTTTTTTAATTTTAATTTCTTTAAGTTTATTAATTATTTACTTGTTACAATTTATAATAGAGAAAAATGTGTTTTTTATTTTTGTATATTTTTTGTCAAACTTGATTTTGATCTCTATCCTTTTAATTTGATAAATTTTGTCCTCAAACATTTGAAAATATGTGAACTTTGTTCTTCCTCCAACTTTGTTGCCTTAGAAAACGTCCACTAAATATGAAGAGAGTTTAAATATGAAGAGAGGCTAAATTCACATATTTTAAAAAATTAGAGAACTTAATTAATCAATTTAAAGATAAATATTAAAATCAAGTTTGACCAAAAGTATATGGATTAAAAATATAATTTTATTTAAAATGAAATAAAAAAAATCATGTAGATAATTTAAATAAAAAAGATATTTAAATTTTTGTAATGTTAATTTTTTTAAAAATATCTTATAAATAAATAAAAAAAATATCATGAATAATACTATTAGATAAGAATAAATTTAATTTTTTGTATTGTAAGAAGTTTTTAATTTGTTAATAAAATGTTCATAATATAATTTTAAATTGAGTGGAAAGAAAATGAAAGAGAAATTTTCTACTTTAATTTATCATGAGTAAAAAATATAATTTTATATTTTGTTTCCTTTTACTCGAAGGATGCAAACAGGCTCACTAAAAAAGCCTTATATATAGTGCTGAAAGGTAGGTGGCTTTGGGCACTTCACTTGATAGAACATGAGAATTTTTTATTTTTATCAGCAGAAGGTGAGAAGTGATGAACTCAATATTCAATAACATGAGGCTTGGTGATCGAATTGTTGAGGGCTTCCGTGGAGTACTTTTCAAGCCATAAAATCGGGGTTTTAGTGTTTTACAGTATATTTTGAGGAGATCAACAACCAGATTATCGATCATCAAGAAAATTGAGATCGACCCTTAATTAAGTGGCATGCAGGATTAGGACAAAACCGATGATGGTTCACCACTCCTTATTTTGATAATTAGAATTACAATATGTAGCCTTTATTTCCAAATAATTATGTTTTAACCTTGCTTATTGCATTCAACAATCATAAAATAAACACTTGTTATTTCTTTTGGGGTGAGAGATATATTATTCTTAGCTGTGGATATACACACAATTGGTGGAACAAGAAATCGTATTTCATTTTTCAAGGTATTTTACCATCCTTTTTTTTATTTAATTACATATGAAACGCACATTAATTAAATGAATTTAATTAAACTTAATTGATTTAGCATATGATATAAAATGTCATTCCACGCATATTTAGTTTCTAATAATTAAACAAATGGTTGCACCCCACCTGTCTTAAGAAAAGAAATAAAAGATTAGAGAAAACATCTAATCTGTTGCTTGCTTTTTTGTAGAAAGTAGAAAAATATTAATTTCAAAATTCATTCCTTATAGTATTTTTTTATTCTCCGTAAGTTTACAGAGGTACGAGTTAATCAAAAGGACTGGTCACTCCAGCCAAATAGATATACACATCACAACAGGAACATCACATTGAAATATCAACTAACATATCTTATGTAAAAATTACATATTTAATTTCACTTTGAAGAATTGGTTTAATTTGAAACAACTTTAAATGTGCGTTTGATTTCTCATCCGGAATCCAAGTTTAATGCAAAATCATGTCAAATTAACGCAGGAATAACTATTATAGCACGTTTGATTCCACCTTTGAGATATGATTTTTGGAAGTTATTACTCCACTCCAAACATGATTCTTCCATCCTAAACAAGTTTTTAAATACGTTATTGGTTACGTTGGAGATCCATTTTATTAAAAGATGCCATATAAAAATTGGAGCGCCTTCACTTCTTGAAATTAGACATGAAATTAAATATTCGAAGTTAATACTATTTTTTAGTGAGATAGTACAAAATTAGAGAAAGCATCGCTAATTATATAAGTTAAATTTTATAAAATGGAGACAAGTTGTTGAGACATATCAAATGAAGAGCCTAAACTAAACTAGATTACTTGTAAATGGTGATAAACCAATCTATATATAGGTATCGGTAAATTATGCACATAGTGAAGTGTAACTTGCGTTTTTATCTTAATTAATCACAATTGTAATTTTGTCTATCATTACATGAGTTAGGAATCTATTGCAGTTTTGACCATTTTTTCTTCATTGTTTTAGTTCTCTTTGTCAAGCTTATCACTTTTTAGATTTGATTGTTATATCATCATCAGCTCGTCACCTGACAAAATTAAAAATTAAAATTAAAATTTGTTTAGGTGGAAACAACTCTTAAATAACATCTTTCAGGGTATTCAGGTCTAAAACTTAAGAAGACAATCTCATAAAACCTGTAAAACTTGTGTGAAGAGTGACGAAAATTGCAACAATTTAGAGCATCAAGGAGAGGGGGAACAAATGCCAAACTAGCTAGGGAGGGATTAATTTTCATAGAACAATTAGTAGAGGAGAGATTTAATAGTAACCCTCGAGCATTAACACGTAAGCAAATAGATTAATGTGACTCATAATAGTAAATTGATGTAGCAGCGTATAATTTATATTATAAATAATAACTATGATAATATTATTGACATTTATAATAATTGCGGTACGTTTTTAGCTCAAGATTTTTGAAAACTTTATTTATATTTTATTAGTTTTATTTTCACACTATTTTTCTCACATTGTATTTGTAATATAAGAAAATAGTATCATATCATTATTACAAGTGATATTGAACTTGAGTCTCTTAAATAAGATATTAAATTTAAGTCTTATAGATAAAAAAATATAATTAAAAAAAATATCCCACTAAAATAGGTTAACTAAGTTATTTGACATAAATTACTTATGAAAACATTTGAATTGAATAGTGCATACTCTTCACTAATTCATTTGTAATTTTTTTTTCACTATGTTATTTCTCAATAACTTTTAATATATTTTAATTAAAATATTTTCTTTATCCTTATAAATATTAAAATATTTGGAATTCATTTTTAAAATATTAAAATATATTATTTTTTGATATTGACATATGTATAACTAATGTAAATGTGAAATTGTTTTTTATGCGTAGTGCATATAAATGATAAAAAAAAAACAATGTATTTAGTCTGAATTTCAATAAATTTCAAACATTTTTATATTTATGAGGAGAAAAAAATTTAATTTAACCTATATTTTTTTAATACATTTTTTATTATAAAATAAAATTTATTAAAAATTACAAAATTAAATAAATATAATTCTTCATTTAATTAACATCGCTCATAATTTTATGAATATGTACTAAAATTTAATTTAATTATTAACAAATTAATTAAATAGTGGGTTAGAGATAACAGGAACACTCCTCTGGTTCGTAAATAAACGACACTGATACAAAAGAATTTCGTTTCGTTTGTACAAAAGAAAAGCTAGCGTCATCCGACCTTCTCCGGCGTCGACCATCGCCGTCGCAGACGACGGCGCCCATGGCTCAGCCGCCGTTGGATCCGTACTACCTTTACCAACAAGAAGATGAGCGGAGCAACATCAACACGCTATTTGTCTCCGGTCTCCCAGACGACGTGAAGGCGCGTGAGATTCACAACCTCTTTCGCCGCCGCCCCGGCTTCGACTCCTGCCAACTCAAGTATACCGGCCGCGCCAACCAGGTACCATTCCTTCTCGTGAATTGTTACTTTTACTTACCTACTATTATGCATTGAAACTGAAGCTCGTGAATTTTGTATGTATTGAATAAAATTTCGCTTTCCTTTTCAGGTCGTAGCGTTCGCCACGTTTTTCAACCACCAATCGGCAATGGCAGCGTTGCACGCCTTGAATGTGAGTACCGTTAGAGTTAGGAATTTAGTCATTGATTACTCAATTTTATGATTTTCATTTTTGTTCCTTAGAATTATCATTTTGGACTAAGTGTCTGTTTGCACACACTTCTCAATAGGCACTTGAGAAGAAAATAAGAAGCTACAATGAATTATGTTTCTCCTAACATAAAATTAACTTATGTATAAGTTAATTTCTACAAACTCTCTCATTTAGCTTTTCCAAAAAATTGATTTTAACTTCCGCGTGAGCTAATTTTAGCTTATGAGAGAAGTTTAAGTCATTTTATCTTCTTATTTTCTTCTCCTATAAGTGTATATTGAGAAATTTATCCAAACAAAACTTAAGTGAAAATTGCACTGGCCTTGCGCAGATACTCAAAAAGAAATCCTTAGAGTTAGTGGGCTTTATGATAGAGTGTTAAAAGAAATTGTTGATCATATTTTACTGACAAGATGTTTGCAGTTTATAGAAATTGGTCTTCTATCTAATTCCTTTTTTCGTTTTTGATCATTATCAGGGTGTGAAATTTGATCCTCAAACTGGATCTGTTTTACATATTGAACTTGCCAGGTCAAACTCTAGGAGGAAGCGTAAACCAGGTATATATATTATATGCATATTATATCATATGACCAAAAAAGGAGTGATGGAAAATATGAGAGTATCATCAAGTTATAAGGCATATTATAGCATATGGATATCTTCTCATTTTTTTTCACTTTTATTACATTCAGTTTTTCCTTCAAGCAACTTTTCTTCCATTTCCCCCCAATTTGTGAACTTTTATGTATTTCTTTTGATGAACTCTAGAGGAATTCAGTTTGTTTTACTTTTATGGTTTTACTGCCTTTTTAGGATGATTACTGGATTTTTATTTTGCACAGGTGGTGGAGCCTACGTGGTTATAGATAAAAGGTCCAAAGGAGAGCCCGATCTTCAGGGATCATCAAGTGATGATGGTAACATTACTTTATTAAGTTCAATGCTAAGTGTGTGTATTCTGAAATGACTATGATCTAGCTTGTTGCCATTTTATTGTATGCACCCATAGCTAATTGTCCTTTTCTTTCAATTTAAATGGGGTGGGTGAGATTAGAAATTAAAAAAGGGAGGGGAGAAGCACGGGGAACTTAGGTTTCATATTCTTGGCCCTCTTGTTTCTGTGTCTCACCTGCACATCTTTTACATTTAGGTGACAGTGACCCTGATGAACCATCAGACAGTGGCAACAACCAGGGTGATTTAGCAATCATGACAAGGTTGAGAATACAATAAATTTAATAACTGTTTAGCTCAAACGTTCAAAATTTTGCAAATTGTTCACACACAAAAAAAAATGATAAAGTTATAACAGTACTTTGAATTTTCTGGTGGTTCACTAAGTCTATAATATTCTCTGCTTGTATGCAGTGATGAAACAGCTGTTGGTTTTGACAATGCTGTATCTGTGGTAAGTTCAAATGAAAATCAGAAATAAGTTGGAACTCTTCAGCTTATTGCATTTGTAGAAACCATCCAATATTTTCTTCTGCTTTAAATGCAGTACCTAGAATTCATGTCATTTCCTTCAGTGTTTCAACAAGCAGATGAAATTCTGTGTAGTTTGAAAAGGTGTTGCTTCCTTTTCCCATTAAGAACTTCTGTACTACAATCCTTTCAAATTGGCTGCAGGAGCAACATGGAAAGGGCAGTGCTGGAGGACTGTGTTCCACTCTCTTTATCGCAAATCTTGGTCCTAATTGCACTGAAGATGAATTGAAGCAGGCTTTTTCTGTGTGAGTTTCTCCTTCTCTCTTGTTGATGGATCTGCAAAGGGCCTCTGTTATTCAGATTGGACCATTGCTGAACATGCTAATTCTTGTTATATATAGATCCTGCAATGTTCTTCATCTACTTGATTTGATCATAAAACTACTGTCTTTAATCCATTTTTTCAGATATACTGGATTCAACATGGTCAAAATGCGTTCCAGAGGAGGAATGCCTGTTGCATTTGTTGATTTTGAGGTAAGTCAGCATGTGCCTCTGTTGCATTTTGAGGTATCTTGTTAAAATAATTGGCATTTATAATATTCATATATTGTGTGTGGATATGTTCAAGGGAGAGAAAAATAAGGGTGGAGGAAGGGAGGGAAGGAAATGATAGATTAAACCTGTAGTAATAATGAGGGTTACTTCCATAAATTTTTTTTTGGGAGTGATTTGCTGAGTTCTTTGTATAGAAACTCTACCTTTTCTGTATAGCATTAGATCACTGATTGTTCATGTCATCAATTTTGAATCATGTTTCTGGAAAACATAATTTAATGTGTCTGTTTGAGGTAAGAAAACCATCTAGAAACTAGAGCTATACATCCTCAGCCATCCAGGAATGTCTAATAGAACTAAATCTGATCAATAGGACTTCACTCAGGGAACGCAAATTCTAATTGGGCAAACCCTGTTCCATGCTGTTATTTTCTAATGCTTTCTGAACAATTGACTTTTTAGAAATATGAAATATGAGAATATCATGACATAGGCATACCATTAGATGGGAAAAGGTTGTTTGGTTTTTTTAGGTCAGTGTCTCTTCTATTGCCTTGCCATCAAAGTATGGTTAAGCATACTGTATCTGTCAAATAACATTGTCCTGATTTTTTTCTCATTCACTGATTATATTATCAATCTTTCTTCTTTTGACAGGAAACTGACCAAGCTGCTAAAGTTGTGGAGGAGCTTCAGGGAAGCTTGCTGCCATCATCAGATCGGGGTGGCATGCACATTGAGTATCTTCTAACCTGATGAGTTCTATTAATTTTTATTCTGCAATGATTAGATACTTCATCTTTCTAACTTCCTTTTTTTTCCCTCTTACCCGTGCTCTTTAGATATGCAAGGTCTAAAATGAGGAAGCGTTAGGAGAAACGGGAGCTAGACAGTTTCCGGATAATTTGGTTTTTCGATACAGAGGAGTCGCAACATGTAGGAAAGATTGGGAATTTGGCCAATTTTGCAAAATGTTGTTTTGGTTATGCCTAGAAGGCTAGAACCATGAACTGTGTTGGAATTAAAAAAACTCAGAAGGTTGCAAAATGTTTGTCCCTATCGGCAGTAAAACTTCTCTGCATATATTTTTATGGTAAATGGTAACCACATCAGTAAGTAGTAAAGTTTTTTAAGGGCAAATTACACTTTGACGCTTGATTATGTTGTCTTTTGCTCTTAAACAATTACACTTTTTTCTTTGATAACCCATTTTAATTGGAAACTAAAATTTTCTCTTTACACGGAAAGTTTTTTAACACTTGGAATTATTAACTTATAAGTTCTCTTGTAAACATTAAACAAAGAGGGATATTTTATATAATTCAAA
This sequence comes from Glycine tomentella, assembly GCA_007407185.1. Taxonomy (NCBI): domain Eukaryota; kingdom Viridiplantae; phylum Streptophyta; class Magnoliopsida; order Fabales; family Fabaceae; genus Glycine; species Glycine tomentella. The sequence goes on from PYAF01002543.1 coordinate 978,801, forward strand.
AAAATCTCAGTAGGTGTTAATGTAATTTGCTTCAATATTTATACAGGTCTTCATTTTAAAAAAATTAAATGAACCATATTTGATAATTCATATTTTGAAATTATGATCATTAATATTTTTTTTTATTAATATTACAAGCATTTACCTTTTTTCCCTCTTTCAACTAATTATTTTCAAGTCATTTTTGATACTTTTTTTCATGCATTGTGTACCTTATTTAATGGTGATTCTCTTACCGTGAGTCTCTAGTTGGGTCATTTGTACTTGTCACAGCAATATTAAGGCCTTCAAATTTTTTTTTTTTTTTTTTGGT
>PYAF01002543.1:979213-993472 GCA_007407185.1 Glycine tomentella
GGGATATTTTTGTCAATGAAATGACAAAAAAAAATTGCAAAAAATTACAAGATCCAAAAAGGACTATAGGTAAATGGTACAAGAGAATTGGGAGAGATGCATTAATCATTTAGGGTAGTGAGAAAGTTATAAACCAAGAATTAATACCAACAATATCCATATGAACCTAATGAGCAATCTCCATGAGAATTGGGACGTTGAATGAGAAACGCGCTTTAGATCATTTAGAAGGAGATCAAAGAACGAATACCAACGAAAAAGTGCGAAACGCGCTTTAGAACATGAGATCATGTCATGTTGATTTTTCATGTGACACTACCATGTCAAAATTTTGCACCTCTATAAGTTCGGAATTGTTTTACTTAACATCTTAAATCAGCTCCATACTTCAGAATTGAAAAGTAGGAAAAAGAAACCCCTTAGGAACAAAGGGTAGCCGGGATTTCACAAGCATCATTGTAAACTTATCAGAGGAGATCAATTTTACCACTCTCTACAAGTGCCTTTATTGATTTGTAACATATGAAGTGGAGGACACCTGGCTCCATCTCAAACAGCTTCGACCTGCGAGAATAATCCATGAAACTTTTTTTTAACCTTTTTCAAGGCAGAGCATAATTAATTCATTCAAGTACAAGAGAATTTGCCTGTCATCAACAGGTCCATCTTCGAGCTGAATGCCCGTGAGATACTCTTTACTTCTACACAAAACAAATGTGTCTAGTTGTGGTTCTGGGACTGAAATATACAAACAAAATAATTGTCAAAACAGATTCATTTATGTCAGAGGACATCATATTCTCAAGGAAATAACATATAATAGATTAAAAGCCAAAGTATGAAGCAACGAAAGACTTCAGTTAGCAAAAGAAAAAACACAAGTGGCGAAAATGAGGAAGCTCCTCTAACATGGTTTTTCACGTAAAATAATCCACAGTAATTCAGATGCACAAATGGATATAAAATTAAAGGGCAACCCAATTTGTATCAGACTCCAACCAAGTGGATTTGAAATTGGGGGCTTCCAAGTCACAAGGTAACAAGATATAACAAGATATAATAGTAATATATGTGTGCGTGTGATCAGAGAAAAATATACAATAGTTATCTATACTGAAATACCATTCGATGTTAATAAGATAGCTAATCAAACAAAGTGATCAAAGTTTAACTGAGAATAATAATTTGACGTGTGCTAAAAAGAATCCCTCATCCTTTCTCTTTTCATCTTTGTTAGTTTCCATGTTATTACCAACGATAAAAAAGGTTAGTAGCCTTCTGGTATTTGTTATAAGAATGTGAAAGCAAGGGAAGTTATAAGATCGTGAAGTATTTACTGGGCTATTAAAAAAATATCATTATAGCCATCAGTATATATAATATAGTGTTACTGCACACTTATTTAGTATCATCAGTTTAGTCGTTGAAATTATGGGGTTATAGATACAAAGGGACGAAGGAGAGAAAAAAGAATGAACACTAATTCTTATTAACTGAGACATGTTACAAAACTTACAATGAGTTTATGTGTTTCAAATAAGGGAAACTAATCCTAGGAGAATCCTAAAAGACCATCTAAGACTAAACTTACTAATTGACCGTCGGACTCTTCAATCCAAGAAATGTAAATTATTTCAAGCTACTTACTAAAATGCTAAAAAGGTAACAAACTTTATCTCATAACAGACTGGTGATTTTCAGGAAAAGAAAATTTGATTACCCAGACAGATACCAACAATGATCCAAAAGAAATAATGAAATAACATAACCTAAATTGTCTTCTAACTTCTGAGAATAATAAATTACCCATGTCATCCTCTTCACTCATTGAAGATTGCCTCAGAACAGACTTATAATCTTTAGGCAACTTCAACAGAACGCTCTCATCCAGATGTTGCTTTAGGTCATTTTCACACCTGCAACCAGAAAATCAGATTCAAAAACCACAACAAGTATGCTTCAAAGCTACCTGCAACTTAAAACGCATTGCTAGTCAGAAAAATAAATTATCAAAAATAAAATAAAATAAAGGATAGCCTTACGCTTTGGCAAAATCTTTCTCGTCTTTAGATAGCCTGTTCCTAAGTTCTTCAGTTTTTTGGATGTGGAACACGTACTTTTCAATCTACAATAAAAACACAGCTATAAAATTAAACAAACAGCAATCTAATGAACAGAGCAATAAGTCAAGTCAATTCCCAGCCTGCGGCTAGTCTTCAAATAGTTCAGCAACTAATACATGCTGAGATACCTTATTATTTTAACCTATTATACAGGCAGTAAAATGAAAGCCGCAAAACTATTATTAGGGAGAAAATATCTGCCAAAAGTGAGTCCACGGAGAAAATTCAATTTATATCTAGTCAAAGATTCACACGGCCATTGCTCATACTTGAGGTTAATAAAAGACTACAATAAATTTCACTAGTTCAATTATTTTACTCGATTCCTTCCCAAGGTTTTAAAAAACGGTTGACAGCTACAATTGCTGTTGCAACATCAAGGAATTTCGGCTCTTCGCGGCCATGCCGGTCGTTTTCAAGGGTTTTAAATTGCAGTGACGGTCTCAGTCACACGTTTTCATTGCCTTTCTTGATGTTACGGGAAATCATGGACAAATGCAGCCACAATTGCAGTCACATTGCCTCGCGAACACTTAGAAAAACATTGATGTTACGGTAAAAAAGCATGGTTTTCAAAAACCTTAACCTTGCCGCCAAAATCACGGTTGCCGACCGCTTTTAAAAACCTCGGTACTCATATTTGTTCATAATCACTAACAATGTCAAGAACGAAACCGCAATTGCAATTTCGTACCTAAAGAAACAATTCAGACTTAACAGGCATAAACATAAAAATGGAATTTCTAAGTTCGTTACCTTCTGGATGCGGATCCTGAGATAGGATCTTAACAGAAAGAGAGTTCTATCCAAGTCCATCTGATACAGAGACACTGAAAGAGGATTAGTACCGCCACTGGATTTCTCCTCCACAATTTCTTCCTGCACAAATAAAAATCAAAGTTAGTTAGTTAGTTAGGGTTTGAGGTGTGAGAAGTAAAGGTTACGCACCATGAGTTGAATGAGTTTCTTGACGCGGGAAACCAAATTAGATTCGTAGCGGAGAATCTCAGGGGCTGCCTTCTCGTTGCGCCACGCTCGCTTAAGAAGTTCCACATCGGTGGTTGCAATCAAGGTTTCGTAATCGTCGTCTCCCGTTGATACTCCTTCCGCCGCAGAGCTTGTAGCCATTGATAACTAACGATTCACAACCACCACCCACTTATGTTTCCTAGGGAAGGAAGGCTTTTCATTTTGCTTCCAACAATCAATAAATTGGCGCCAAAGGGCCAAAAGAGACACTTCACATGGCGGGAGCGTATGTTAAGGCGTCTGCACGTTAATCATACACCGTTAAAACTTTAAACAATCATGAGTCAACAATTTCCATTAATTATAATTTTTTATCTTTTTGTTTTCTCTTCTTCATTATTTTGGTCACCTATTTTAATCCAATTTTTAATTTCACGTACTTATATATATATATATATATAATTAAATTATTTTTGCAGTAACTTAAGTGAATATTTTAGATATAAGGTTTAACTGAAACAAAATAAAATATATGTAAAATTAAAATTGTGAATTCTTTAAAATAGTTAGTTGTTTAATAAATCAAGAATTTAATGGATAACAAAATTACAATTTAGGCAATTATTTAACAATCAATTCAAGTTATCCATCTGACCCGGATCAACCCATATATAACCGGGGCTGAACCGTGAAACCCGTAACTAGTTCGACCAATTTCTTATTGTTAAATGTCGCACTTGTCCATCACGCAGCCCAATGTGTTAAAAAATTGTTGACTGTACGCAAGGCCCTGTAAATACTGCATGGTGACCTTATGGCCGCCCTTAATTATATAGGTCTATTTGTTGCTTTCTTTAACCATTTGACTATCATTGTCAACTATGCAAACTTGCCATTGAAAATAATATAGGATTAATTAAATTTTTAGACATTAAATTTTTAAGAATTTAATTTTGAATTTCTACATAATAATTTGATGGTAAAAATTTTAAAATTCAATATTTATTTAATGGAATTTTAGAAACTAAAAATTGAATTTTTAAAAATTTAAGATTTTAACTGGACAAACTTCTATTAAGAAACTAAAAACCTTAATAAGAGAAAATATAGGAATCATGACTAGTCAATTTTGTTCTGGGAGCTAAAAATCCCCAATAAATATATTTTGTGACTGCTCATAGACTAACTGTCATCTCTAGCTATGGCCCCTAATTGTAAAATGTATTCATGAAATTTTTTTGAAACTTACACAACAATATTGGAAGAACCAAAGCTGTGGGTTCTGCAAAAATTTTTTTTGCCGATGTTGATTAATAAGATATATGGACAAGAATCATACAGTCGCCCTCGGGATAAGGTGTGGAGTCTCTTTGTTTATAACTTGCCAATACATAACTGGAAAACAAGACACTTGACATGTCTCTTGATTGTATTATGTCTGAACATCACAGTCCTGTCACCATCAGCCAACCAATAAATTTTGTTTTACATGCTACGAAAGTCGAGAGCTCAAGAGAAAAAAAAAAACATTATCATAATCAGCCAACCAAGGTGTTTGATTTTGCATGCTTCTCAAAGTTAAAAATTTGAATAAAAAAATCACAAGTTCTTAAAGTTAACAGATGTGGTGCTCTCACTGTCCTGATTGGTAGTTCAGATGACAATCTCAGCTAATGTTTGTTCACTTCTCAATGCATGCATGTCCACGCACAAACAAGAATTGGAACAAGAGGAAAGAAAGAAAGAGATGAAAAATTATTATATAGTCCGAGACTACTGATATCTATTATGTAATAATCCAACCAATTTTCACGTAACATAATTGAGTTTTTCAATTTACTAAGAAAAATAACTAATAAAACTGGATTACATGTTACGTGAAGATTGATCTCGAAAACATAAAATAGATTTGGGAGAGTTGAAGAGTGAAGACCATATAGACAGCAGTTAGGTCTGTCAAGGTCATTCAGACACTAATTTACATGATTTCCTTAATTTTTTTCAAAAGCTTTTCTATACTTGCCTATCCTACTTTCACTCTGCTATACAGATGCAAAAATTAGATCCCATTGCACAAAAAAAGGAAATAAGAAACAACAAAATAGGTGGGCAACAACCATATTTTATATTTAGCATAACAAGAATGCAATTTTCATCATCAATCACTTCAGATATCATCTTCATATGAAGGCCTCCTAGCCTTGTCCCTATCTCCCCAATAGGAAGGCTTGTACTTGTCAAGGGATAGCTTTCCACTGAAGGACTCCAGAGACTCTTCTAAAAGGGGACCACTATAATGGTGCTGCCTTTGTAACGGCTCTGACCAAAGTCTTCCACTCCGGTTTCCTGCATCATAACCTGGAGTTGAGATGTAATTTGAGTCCATCACCATGTCACCTTCTAGTATTCGGAGAACCTTCAATAAAAAACCACAAGTATGCCAAAACAGTTAGATTGTTTTAGAATGCAGAAACATGTCCAAACAACTAAGCTTTTAGTATTTCAGCAATGAGCATATTATATTATTAAAAAAATGTAACCAAAAAGTCTTGCCTAAGACTAGCCATTAAACTTGGCTTTTATTGGCAATTGCAACAGATTATTTAAATACCACACATTATTAAAGTGGAAACAGGAGCAATTTTAGGAACTTGGGCAAGTTGAGAAGAAAGTGCACTGCACGCGAGTGAGGAATTACTATACAAGCCTCCTGATATTTCGGAGAACATGTTATAATCCTTTTGAGCAAGACATGCAAGCAGTTAGCCTTTTCCTACAGGCAGTGTAGGATATTTACCTATAACTGTTTAACATGATCAAGTTCCAAGAAATATGCAATTGTGAGTTCTTAGGAGCAAGCCAAGTTTGCCAATGAAAAAAGAAGGGTTCAAAACTTCCTTTACCTGTGACATGCGCGGTCTACATTGAGGATCTCGCTGTATGCATAATGATGCAGCATGCACCATGCAATAGACCTCATGTTCTGAATAGTGGTTACCAAGCCTTGGATCAATCAGTTCCTCAATGGCATATTCTTCCAACAGTGGTCGTGCCTGTTTAATATTCAAAAGTTTACACAATTAGGCAAGGCTAGTCATAAAAAACAAAATAAATTTAAGCTTTTATGTTTGTCAATAGGAGTGTCATGAATGTTACTATTTACTCTCTTGAAATGGTGCCAACAATCCAATAACATAACAAGTTAGATATTCTCATACTCTTGACTTACCCACTCAGTAAGGCACTGCTGCCCCTTTGGCCTAGTGAGATCCACAGCTTTTCTCCCGGTAACAAGCTCCACTAATACCACCCCAAAGGAATAAACATCAGCTTTTTCAGTGATTTGGCCACTTTGAGCATATTCAGGAGCCAAATACCTACACAGAAATGGCATAGTTTAGTTGCTATCTCACATTGCTTATACAAATTTAAGGATGAAACTGTTTCAAGATCAATAACAAACTTACCCAAATGTTCCAATCACTCTAGTTTCCACACCTGTGTCTCCATCAGGCTGCCACCTTGCCAGTCCAAAATCGCCAACCTTACATAACATAATTCAGCACAATTACAATACTGTTAGAAAATGAAGCACACATTTGATGCATCTCAAAACACACACTTAAGATTGTGATCTGTAGGAAACTGAAAATTCCATGACCCTTTTCCTTTCATAAGTATTTTTTTTTAAGCATTCCACAATTATTTTAATGAACAGAAAATTTGAGGCAAGAAAAAGAACTGCAGAGAGATGAACATTCAACAATGAAGTAATGCTGTCTTTCAATATGTAAACTATGACACGGTGTTGTACAAAGGAAGGAAAACTGTAACATACCAGAGGTTCAAAATCATGAGTTATGAGAATATTGTTTGGCCTCATGTCACGGTGGATAATACAACCCACTCTGCACTCTTCATGAAGATATCGTAAACCACGAGCAGCTCCAACAGCAATTTTTTGCCGTGCAGACCATTCTAATGTATCCCGTTGTCGCCCTGAAATACTTCAAAGTATTAAATCAATTTACAATCAAGTCAACATATTCATATCACTGAATGTAACATGAAAGTATCATGATGTTAACATACTATGCATGAACATATAGCCTTTAAAGACAAAATGTTATGATACTTGGCATATCCATTTATAAACCAAAAATTGATTTTAAATTATCATTTTCCAATTGTTTAATGACACTTAGATATATGATATATACTTAAGAATTTGACAGATTATGAACTTGACAATCTTCACTAAGTTCAGGCCAATTCTAAATATATTTCTATCATGAGATAATTTGGTATGGGAGCAAGAGAAATCACCATATAAATGTGAATCCAATGATCCATTGCATATATACTCATAAACCAGTAGCCTTCTCTTATCCTCTATACAGAACCCAATGAGCATAACAACATTCCGGTGCTGAGCACAGCTCAGGACTTCCACCTCTGAGCAAAATTCAAGATCACCCTGAGAACTAGCCAATTTATGTTGCTTGACAGCAATGACTTGTCCTTCGGGTAGGACCCCTCTGTGAACAGATCCAAATCCTCCTTCTGCCAAGAAGTTGGCCTGTGAAAAACCACCAGTAGCAAGTTCTAACTCCGCATAGGTGAACCACCTTGGAGGTTTTCCAAAAACAGGTGCCTTGTGTTGACATATTGAACATAATGGAGGGGGGCCAGGTGGGGCGTTTCCGGATAATGCTATTGCTTCTCTTAAATTTCCACTGAAATCCATGTCATTTCTATAGGTTGAGATTTCAAATCCAGCTCCTCTATCAAGCCTAGAATACTTTTCTGGGAGAGCTCTGGTTGTAGATGCTTGAGGCATACCATGAGATATATCTGATCTCTCTTCATTGCGTTGTGATGATTGTTGATGTAAAAGCAATTCTGTGATCCATGGCTGGTATCTCATGCTTGCTGAAGACGTGGATAGACTTTCACTTTCTGTGTCTGAATTAGTATCAACCAGTTCTTGACTTTCCTTGATAGTTTCCTCTTTTTTGAACTCACCATTCATCTCTGAGATGAAGAATGGTGAAGTTCCTGGATCAGAGCTTGAAACTGATGAAGTACCAGCTTCAGTTGCAGTGAATGGTGTCCCTAGCTCAGGACTGCTAGTTGGAGTTACAGTTGGTCCTTTGATAGAATTTAAGGAATCAAGCTTTATTTTGGTTCGGTTTTCAGGCATGTCATCTTGCTCAGAAGGTGATGGACCTGCTTCTTCAACATCCTTCTTTTGTGGTCCAATCAAATTCAAGCGCAGTACTTTAGGTTGAGAGCGCTTCATAACCACAATGTTACACTGCAGTTCTTCCATGCATCGCTTTTCCTCATGTTTGAGCTGTCTGCAAAAAAGGCAACACCAAAAGCCAACAACACAAACTCAATTATAATCTCAGGTAAACAACAAAATAATAAGCCAAAAATGGAGATATAATCAAATAGCATGCCTCTCAGTGAGGAAAAGATAAGAGCTGAGAGACTATTACTTGTCTAATACGACCCAATTGGCTTGTGCTTTTTTGGCTTCTGCAGCCACTGCTCCACAAGGTGATCCGGAAACAATTTTAATCCTGACATTTATCTGTTGGGAAAAAGATTGGAATAAGGATAGAACCTCAACATACAATTTGCATGAACCTCACACACATCAAGGCTACTAACCTTGTTTGGATCATAGACATTATGGAGCTGAAGGATCATTTGAGAACAAGAATCAGTGATATCACTCTTCTGCTCCGATATTGTTCCTGGAGGGTACTTCTTAATACCACTGGCACAATCACCAGCAAATCTAGGAAAACCCCATAATCTTCTGCCTGCATACAAGTAGAATACCAGTCAGTTACACAGAATACCATGGTGAAGGTTCAAATTCCCACAAAACAAACACTGACAAAGTTCATAGTTTAGAACCACTCATTGCTTTTTCCTGCCACATTGCCATCACGATTTCAAAAGGAAAAAGCATGAAACAATCCCTTTATATGATAAAAAAAGGAGGACGATATACATGAAAAATCAGTGACCATGTTAGATACTCACATCTGAATCAAAGGAATCAAATTCCCATTTTTCCAATTTGCCAGAAAAACAATATCTGGCAAGAAAAAGAAGCGCAAAACTGTATCAAATGCAGGCAAAAGTTGAATTACCTGAACTTTGTGAAGGCACAACCACTAGTAGTGTAATGCAATCCCCAGGTTGAACAACATGACTGAGGGACCAAACAAGAGCAGTCTTTGGAATTTCCTTTGATGCCTTAACGGCAACAATGACCTTCTCAGCACCATCAGAACCTTTCTCTTGCTTCCCCCGCTTCTGTTGCTCTCCACTCATCAGCACCAATAATAATGCCTCAAAAACTTCCTTGCTCAAAAGATTGAACTCTCAACAACCATCCAAAGCATGTGGGTTGCCAATTCCTATATAAGATAAAGAGAAACAGTAGAAGACGTTCAGTATCATATCTATCAATCATTAGCCTGCCCCACCAGTACAATTATTATTTATCTTATCACCAACATGCTTGTACATTCCACCGGGCAATAAAAGAGACAAATTTTTAATACCAAATTCAAACCATATAAATATGACAGACTCAAAAGTAAAAACCTCCCCCAACGTTCACAGAATCTTGTTTCTTTTACAAGTACCCTCCCAAAGTAGTATAAAATCCGGGGAGAATCAGATACCCTTTTGTGGATCAGAAAGCAAGACGAGGTTGATGCAGCAGCACCAAGCTCAAAATGCATTTCAAGCTTTCTAAAACCCAACAAGATTAAAAGCAGTGAAAGATGGCATAGCACACTACTGCTTTACTTGCTTGTAGATTAGAGATTTGAAAGGAGACCCTTCACTCCACTACTAGCTGTTGTGCTTTTTGTACCTTCAAATCACCTACCAAGTCAAAATAGTTGAAAGGAAGCTGCTTCAAAAAAGGTAAAGGGGGTGTGTGTGATTTGGATCCAACTATTTGGCTCTACTATCGAAAACACTTAGATAGAAGCCTCCGCAAAAGATTCCTCTGCGTAAATAGTATCTTATCTTGTCCTTCCTACTTCAACAGCAAAAAAAAAAAAAAAAAAAAATCCCATCCTAACTCCCCTGAACCTCATAGACACATAAATATGACTTGAGATATAGCTCTCTGGCTCCTTCAAAGTTCACCCTCAATTTTTTTACCCTGCATAGCCCCAGATTCAACGAACATCAGAAAAATAATACAACAATATTGCAGAGATAGGTGTGTGAAGAAGAAATGCAAATAAATAAATACATGTATGTACAAACATACGTATGATTTACTAATAACTTGCAACCGCCATTTTGTTGGTTTAGAAGGTCAAAAGCATCATTGGAGACAAGAAAAAAAAAATAGGGGGGGAAGGCCAGAATAAGATCCAGTCCAAAACTTTCATTTTCTTTATTATTATTTATTTATATTATATTTGTCCATCAAGCACAATCCCTGTGGCCAAATGAAACAACCAGCGAAAAAACAAGAAAAAGGAATATCACACTTTTTTTATTAAAAAAAATGCTCTTTGCTTACAAATTATTGTCTTCAGATTCTCTTAAAAAATTGATTTCCAGCGATAACACGCCCCTGAGCAAACAAACTTCAATCAAAACGCCTCTTCCCCATTAAAATATGAAAATGGGGCACGCAGAGAGAAACTCCAAAATGAAATAAAGTTGGAGGCTTTAGCAACAGATATGCCAACCCTGAAAGAGAAACCAGTGTTGGTTGAGAAGAAAATGAGTAATGAGTACAAAATGGTTTCTGGGCAAGAGAAAAGATATCAGCTTTGCAGCTAGTGACCAATGGAGTTGGAGACAGAGAAAACAAAACTTACAAAATTTAAATAAAAAGGTCAATATAAAATATTACTGTAATATTAATAAAATTAAACTATTCATTTGCTCTATAATTAGAAACCGAAAGAAAATTAGTCCGTGAACAGTTTCTTTGGCTGTTTATTATAGTAATTTACTGATTTTACACCGCCAAGTGTTCTATCTTCTATGATATTAGCAATTAGCAATAAGTAATTTTTTTGTTGAAAACAAAAATTAACCTATAACAAATAATACATATATTTTTTTTATACTCTCATTTAATCACAAATTATTTGCATAATAAATTTTTTAAATCTTATTATAAGTCATATTATTTTATTAGTTTACAGTATAAAATTTTTGAGTGAAATTTCTGCATACTAACGGTTAAAAAAATATTTTACATTATTAATCATATATTATAATAAATATAATTTACAAAGTAATAAAAACTAACAACTTGGAGACTTTCTAAACAGATGACCATATAACTTTTTTTTACACTATGAGTATATTGTATATAGGATAGTATTTTATAAATAAAAAATTACATGCACACCTATATTATGTGATATTAATATTATATAGTATCTTATTTAAGAAAAATATAAATATTGGGAGAAAAGGCAATCGTGTTCCTCTCTGGTTTGGTGTACATCGTACAACAGTAAGGTGAAGAAATGCAGAGACCTGGCAGCCACCTCATCATCTATTACACAGTTTTGATTTTTGCAGTAAAATCCCCTTCGAGGGGTACGTGGTCACGTTTTGAATGTGAACATGCCCCCTCTTTTCTTCTTAATTTCAAATATAGCCCTCAGTTTTGTTCATAGTATGAAACGGCATCGTTTGAGGCTCTGAATGTGAATCTAAGAATTTTAAATGATGATGCATGGGCGGGATCTTATAGAAAACGGTATCAAAATCTATAAGGGGTTTCTGATCTGCTCTGAGCTGCATGCATTGATGTTTTTATGACTTATATGTCATTAATAAAGGGACAGTGTCGTGTTATGGTAGTGGTTATTTTATTATGACAAAACTCACTGACAAATGAAGCAATTTGTTACTTGGAGCAATGGGAAGATAGCTTAGATAACAGTGTTGTGGGGTGCATGGGGGGACCTACATTATCTCTTCTCGTAGGAGTAGTATTTGTTTTTTCTCATCTTAAAATTTCAAATTAAAGGGTGTTTTGTTTTGTTTTGTGGTGATTCGAATGTGCTAGTTTGCTTCTTCCTAAAGTTGTGTGCCAGTAGAGACCAAAACAGTTTGGGAGGGAAATCTGGGTGACATCATCACCTCAACTAAAATAGAGAGGTGTGTGTACTTTTTTACGGTGTTTAATTGGGAATTTTGAGATTGGTCTCATCATTGTCTAATTTAAAAGGTACTCTCCCATGAATCTAATGTCTAACGTTATTATTCCTCCTTTATCAGATCTTACCTTCGTGATTTTGCTTATGATTGGTTTTACTTTTACCTCAAAATATTGAATAATGGATGCAGTGATTAACAAATGGATATCATATATTTTCTAAACTTCATTGAAAGATTAATATTGTCATAAGGATAGCAACAATGACTAACTCAAACGATAATTTAATAAAAGATGGAATTTTTTTTTAAATATATTTTTCGTTTATGTAATTTAACTTTTTTTATAAATTTTTTATTTTAATCCTTACATTTTTTTCTATCTTTAAAGTACTTCATATAACACCTTGAACACTAAAAAAATACATTGAATAATGAAAAAAATATATTATTTAAAATATTTTAAAGATAAAAAATAAAAAAAACATTTTTACAAAGACTAAAATGATTTCTTTTTCAGAAAATAAAAAAAAATCTAAATTACAAGAAAGATAAATGTATTTAAACTGAAAAAATCTGACAATATTAAATTGTAGTATAAAAAAATTACTACATTTTACAAAACTAAGTTTCTATTATTTAAACGCCAAATTCTAAAAATTGTATTTAATATCCATCATCATATCATATACATTGAGTTTTTATTTTACATTTCTACACTTCCTAAAAATATTTTATACAAATCAAAAGAACAATAAACATTGTCTCAAATTTGTTGTAAAAAAACCTTATTCCAAAACTAGTACTGTATGACAGTGAAAGAAAAGAAAGTTGACGCATTTGAATATTTTATATGATAATAAAACCTGCATTAAGTGAGATATGGAGTGTGGCGTTATTACATGGGCATGGGCAAGTGTGTGAGAAATGAAATAGAAGAAAATGATGATTCCCATGGATCGTAAATTGCTCAAGGTTATTCTCCTCTTCTCTCACCCCATTCAATGTTTTTGGATTTAGCTATAAATGCCATAGCGGTTAAACTTTAAAAATGCACCGTCACGTCACCGTAACATCCAATACTACTATAATACTACTTCTTCTTCATCTTCATCTTCATCTTCCTCTCATGCTCATGCTCATGGGATCCACTCACTCAGCTCAACACAACTTCTTCTCATTAAATTATCGAGTACTATTAATAAAATGGTGTGTGCACTACTAGAAAATATAGTTTTAACATCGGTATGTTTACATCGGTTTTTCAAAAAACCGATGTAAACAAACACGCGGTGGCATTTTTGTAAATACTGTGACTTTGTTAACATCGGTTTTCTTAAAAATCGATGTTAACGAATTAATGTTAACATCGGTTTTTTAAAAAACCGATGTTGAATTTGTTCATTAGTACGTTAACATCGGTTTTTGGTATTACCCGATGTTAAGTTTGTTGTGAATAACAACGGTTTTTATAACAAAACCGATGTTGAGTATTTTTTATAAAAAGTATTATAGTGCCCAAACCCTTCACTGTTGCGACCAATGCACTCTCTCTCTTTCTCGCTCTCTCACTCTCTCTCTCTCTCGCTATCTCACTCTTGTGGCGGTGGTCCTTCTGCCAGTCTCACTCTGTGACCTTCGCTCCGTCACTCTCGCTCTCTCATGCTCGCTGTGTGAAGCTCACTCCCTCACGCTCGCTCCGTCACTCTAAAAGAGTATTTTTCATTCATTTATTTGTTTTTTTTTCAATTCATTTTTTGTAGATCATGTTGCAATTGCTGGAGCAGATTACTGCGTCATCGCCGCGGATACGAGGATGTCCACCAGTTACAATATCCTCACTCACGATTACTCCAAAATCTCCCAACTGTAAGGTTTTCCCCTAAAATTATTGATTCTCGCCCTAAATTTTCAATTTTTTGAATTTGAAGAATTGGGAGCCGTTGATTTGATCTACTTGATCTGAGCATTCCACAAAGGGACGCTGTTTGTT
>PYAF01002543.1:1003775-1040003 GCA_007407185.1 Glycine tomentella
GATTTTCTAAAATATGGGAACTAAATGTTTGTATTTTGAATTAGGGAGACTAAAATGATGGATTTTATAAAATAGTAGGATCAAATGTCTCGATTTTAAAATAAATAGATAAAAAATGTTGATTGAATAAAATAGAGAGACCAAAATTATATTTAAACCAAAATAATACTACACAACCATTAATTTATATAATAATTTATTTTCATTAATGAAAATAAAAAAATTTTGTCAAAAAATTATTTCCATTAATAGTCAAAATTTCATGCAATCACAAAAATGACTATGGATCAAAGAATTTAATTCAATTAATTAATTACATGAGTTATTATTATTCTCTCACATTTTCTTTGATTTTTATGAGAGAAAAAAAGACTATGGAGAATTTTTTTTCCATAAAAAAAAGAATTAACCTTCTGAGATATCTGGAACCGGACTATACCCAGAATATTCTCATTGGCTGCAGCTGTTGGAGGATTAGTGCGTTTCACAAACGCATCCAATTCTCCCTCTGGAATATTCCCTTTTTTTCCCCGCCTTTTTTTCTCACTCTCCGATCCTTTGACCCACGTAAATTTCATCACATCAACGGTAAAACTTGAATTTGAAATGCCACACACAGAATTTTGTTATGAGGACAAAATGGCATCTTTTCGGTTTTTCAGTTTTTCATGGCCTCCTTTTCTCCTCTACCAGGTGCAATGTAATATTCCTTTGAAATAAAAGATTTCTTTTTTCTTTTTTGGGGGTTTTCAGGTTTAGCCTTAACCTACGTTCACTATAAATACCTTTCTCATTCTGCGCTACAAAACCAAGCCAAGAATCGATCTTGAGAGCACTACGACACACCCAAATAGAGTCTTATTCTGGAGAAACAGTTTTCTTCTTCTGGGTCATTGAGATTTTCTTCATTCTCCAAAAAAACCATGTCTGGAATTGTGGTTGTTTTCGACTTTGACAAGACCATTGTCGATGTCGACAGTGACAACTGGGTCATCGACGTATTGGGTTTCACCGATTTGTTCAACCAGCTTCTTCCCACCATGCCTTGGAACTCTCTCATGGTAAGAAGCCACATGTTCTGTTTTTTCAATACCATGTTTCTCAAAATTCCTTTTTTATATTTCAAATATAACTTTGCATACTGCATTGTCTTATAGGCATGAATAACTTAGCCGAGTTTTTTGTGTTTTGGTTTTGGATTTATAGGACAAGATGATGATGGAGCTTCATTGGAATGGTAAAACCATTGAGGACATTGAAGAGGTTCTGCATAGGATTCCTTTGCACCCTAGAGTGATTCCCGCTATTCAAGCAGCTCATACTTTAGGGTATGTAATTATGCATTTCTTACACAAAAGTTTGTTTTGTGAAATATGATTTGGGGTGGAAATTTATGGTGGCATTGGGTTTTTCAGGTGTGATTTGAGGATTGTGAGTGATGCAAACATGTTTTTCATTGAGACCATTCTGAAGCACTTGGGTATAAGAGAATACTTTTCGGAGATCAATACGAACCCGGGTTATGTTAATGAAGAAGGAAGGTTAAGGATTTTACCTTACCATGACTTCAACAAAGCTTCTCATTGCTGCAGTTTATGCCCTCCCAACATGTGCAAGGTAAATATATATATATTGTTTTTCATACATTATCTTTTTATTTCTTAATTTTTTAAATAATAATTTGGACCTGTCTTTGATTTGTCAAATCACGGTGAATATTTGAAAAATATACAAGAGTTCTAAAATCAAACCAAATATGCACTTACTCATACCAATTAAGAAGTTTCTATCATTTAAATCTTGTGACCAGTTATTATGGTTCTAAAATCTTATTATATTTTTTAACCATTGCAGGGATTAATCATAGACAGAATCCAAGATTCAATTTCGGAAGAGGGTAACAAGAGGATGATCTATCTTGGTGATGGTAGTGGGGACTATTGCCCAAGCTTGAGGCTCAAAGAAAGAGACTTTATGATGCCAAGAAAGAACTTTCCAGTGTGGGACTTGATTTGCAAAGACCCTTTGCTTGTTAAGGCTGAAATCCATGGCTGGAGTGATGGAGAAGAGTTGGAGCAAGTTTTGTTACACTTAATCAACAAAATTTCAATGGAGGAAAATGCTCAGTTAATTGCATCTGATTGCAAGCTACAGACTCTGTCTGTCTCTGCTCATGAGGGTTTGCCTAAAGTCCTCCCAGTTCGACCATAATCTCTTAGTTTATAGTATCTTTCGAAATTTATCATAACTCAACGGTTTTTTTTCTTATTTCGTTGATAAACCTTCATCAAACCTTCACCAAAATTGCTAATGTTGGAAGTGGTCCAAGGTGGGCATCAATCAAATACAAATAGATACCGATTTGCCCTATATGCTTGAGGATTGGTTATTTTGTTTTATGTGCTAAGCACTATTTCACTATGGAAAATATTTGACTAGAACCAAGATTTTGGTCTTCTGCAAACATACCTAACATCACTGTGGTTTTCTGTTTGTAAATTCATAAATATAAACGATATTTATAATTAGGAATTTTTTGCATCAACGAGAAAGATAAAAAGAGAAGAAAAATAAAAATATCAGATAAGATGAATAATGTAATAGAGAAAAAAAATAACAATATTATAAAAATATTATACAAATAATATAACTTGCACGTATTATTTACTATAAAAAGTTGTCCATTTTGATAAAAAAAAAAAAAAAAAAACTTGCCCATTTATTGTGATCAAGGAATTACTACTAAAGGATAAAGACCATACTAAACACGCCAGAGTTCAGACAGCTTATTTTCTAAAGAAAACAGATGAAATTGAGAAATTTCAGCTGTTCAAGGTTTTCTAGGAGTCAAGAACGATGTTAGCTAAAAGACGGGTCATAAAATGATTTACGCTAATGTAACATTTGACATACCTGATGCTAAATGTATTGGCAAGTCTTTGCTAATGTTAGTGCCGATCTAACTTGAAGTCATGGTGGCTCAATATATGCCCTAACCAATAATGATGAAGTTACTCAAGTATGCATTTGCTATTGGACTCGAAGAAATGGAGTTACCATGACGAGGCATTGAACGGTAATATTGTACTTTCTAGAACTCACGAGTGATGGCTAGATTCTTGAATTTCTCTATCGGCAGATATGTTTCCCTATCTGTCAAAGAGGAAATGGAAGCCACTCACATTTCGCTACTATCCTATGATGTCAAATTTTGTTTTTATCCCAAGCGCTACAATTGCTAAGGCATATTAACAACTCATGGTTGAGAATCAATGAGATTGTAGCTTATGCTATTCTACCTTTATATTTAGAATATGTTTAACAAAATTAGTTAAAAATTAGTTGTTAATAAAATCATAAATGTTTAATAAAATTATTTGAAAAGTTAGGTGATAATTAAAAATTAATTGAAAGTTGGAAAATTATTTTATTGAATTATAAATTTTTGGTAAAATTATCTCTTGAAGTGAAGTAGCTGATGGAAAATATTAAAAAGGAAATATAACAAATATTTAGGGAAAAAATGGAATAAATATAAAAAATTAGAAGCTAGTGATTTAAAAAATATTACTTCAAATAATATTTAGAAAAAGTTAGAAGTTACTAAAAAATTCGTTTATCAAACAATTAAATAAGTTTTTTAGTTAGTAAAATAAATTAGAAATTAACTGTAATGTCTTGTCATATTCTTATTCTCTCTTTTTTTGGACATAATATGTCATTTATATTTATTTTTCTTTTTTTTGGTATAATTTTTCATTTAAATATATACTTCTTTAAAACATATACTGTATAATTTGTCAAAAGTGTAGATGTATATGTAACTAATAATAGAACATAACCAGGTTTATGGGTATGAGACACAATGTCAACACCTAATTTTGTTTTATTTTTTTATATATTACTTTGCCTTTTCTGGTCATAATAATTATAATAATTATTATAATTTAATAAATTTATTTCAGGCACAAAATAATAAAAAAGAACGGCAAAATGAAATAAAAAATAATGGGCCAGCTGAGCCCAATAAGCAAAAGATCAACATAAGAAGTTGTTTTGGGCCCTTAGAAAATGACAATCCAAATTCTCAATCCCCAAAAAACAAAATATAAAATACAATAAGATAGAACAACAAATAAATAAAAAATGAATGAAAGAACACACGCCACACACCATGTGATTTTTTAGCTGGTCAAAATGGATTTGGAACCTCCAACTCAATTCTCTCCAGCCAATGTTTTAAAAACCATACCGGTTATTTATATGGTCTAGATATTGGGTTAATAGATCATCTATTAAATCAATGAATAGATAGTTGAACTGAAAAATGGTCTATATATGCAATATATGAATTCCACTTATATTGTCAAGAGTGAATGTGTTGATTAAGTGGTTAAGAGTGCCTCTCAACATAGGGGTCTGGGTTTTATATTTATATTTATTATATGACAACATATTAACAGTTAATACTTAATATGATAAATTTAATTTTTAAATATTTTATTTTGTTTATAAAAAATATCAATTATGCAAATTATATAAACCAAAACAAGCTAGCCTCCAATACTTTAACTAACAAATGAACAAAATTCCTAAATTTTTTAAAAATAAGGAGACAAAATACTCAAAATAAAAACTTGTGACAGAATTGCAATATCATCAAATTAAAAGTAAAACGGAAAATTGTTCAATTAAACCTATCTAAAAGGATAACTTGTGTCTTTACCATAAAAAAAGTTTTTTTATTTAATAAGCACAACTTATATAAATTAAGTCTATGCAACAATTTTCCCGTACCATTGATTTCATATTTCTGCCCTAGTTCTCCCTTCTTCTAGTACAAGGCTATTCATCATGTTAATTCGTGTTAAGAATACCTGTCTCATGTTGCACGAGGAGGCATTCACGACTATCCTTTCCTCTAAATTACTTGCCCCAATAAAAGAAAATGTGAAAAAGTGGCTTTTCCTAACACTCACTACAATAATATCCTTGGAATCTAAATGCTCCTAATATCATGCTTACGTGCAAGCTCTCACCTTCTTTTCCTATAAATACTCTCTCAATTAGTGCATGACCTCACAGTTAATTTATCATAACATTTGTTTTTGGTGCATTCAAAAAATGGCTGGGATTGTAGTGATTTTTGACTTTGACTCAACAATAATTGAGTGTGATAGTGATAATTGGGTGCTTGATGAGACCGGTTTAACTGAAAAGTTCTATCAGCTTCTTCCTAGCACGCATTGGAATCCTCTAATGGTTTACATTTATTTTCTTGGCCTTACACACTATATTTTTTAAGCTTATTTCTTTCATGTTTGGGTTATAATATTATTTGTTTTTAATTTTGTTTTTCCTAAAACATTGCAGGATAAGATGATGAATGAACTTCATTCACAAGGAAAAACCATTCAAGACATTGTACAAATTCTGAGTAGGACACCAATGCATCCTCGCATTGTCCCCGCTATTGAGGCAGCTTATTCTCTTGGGTAATTCTGTTTTTCTCTTTCACTCTTCTTTATTACATGTAAAATGTACCACCTACTAAGATAAAAAAAGAGAATATTTTCTGTGAATTTTGATTCACCACCTTCCTATTTACTGTTATTTTCATTTTCTGTTTTCACTTTTAATTACAAACCTAGAGAAAACATTTTTTTTTACTGTTCAGTGTAGGAATATTTGAAAATAAAAAACAAATTAATAATAAAGTTTAACAGTTTTGTAATTAAAAGTAACAGCAAAAAATATTTTTTCAGAGTAATCGAGTACCCCTTAAGTTTCTTCTGTTTTTTCTCCTAATGAACACACCCTTATGATCAAGTAGCTAATGAAACGTGAGTGGTCATTTTGTTTTTGTTGGTTGGATGAAGATACTAACTAATGCCTATGGAAATGTATTCAGGTGTGACCTGAAGATTGTGAGTGACGCAAATATTTTCTTTATTGAGACAATTCTGAAGCATCATGGAGTGTGGAACTGTTTCTCAGATGTCATTGCCAACCCCAGCCATGTCAATGAAGGGAGGCTCAATATTTGTCCATACCATGATTATCTCAAATCTTCTCATGGATGCAATCTTTGCCCACCAAACATGTGCAAGGCAATAATTGCATTGATTCCCAAGATCTATTTACTTATGGCCAAGCAATTAATTCTCATATTTATTCTAGTAATATATAGTTAACCACTTAAGCTTTTATTATGCCTTTGAACCCCAGGTCTAGTATTTTACTTCCTCAACATTTCGTTAATGGATAATAACACAAGCCAGTTATTGGAGGATGATTTGGTCAATTTCACTTTTGAATTTGATGATATTAAATTAACATAATTTTGGCACTTTGTGATTATTGACCTCACATCCTCCACTTTTCTGGATTTTGTCATTTGTATGTCACCATCCAGGGGAATCTGGTAATATTTGACAAATTATGTCTTAAAAAATGTACATAAAAAATTTCAATAAAAAAAAAAGATATACCTGGAAAAACAAAATTCACAAATATTATTTGTTCGCTTATTTATCAAGATTAATTGCACTAGAAATAGTTTATATTATGTTTGCAGTTTTATTTTTTTCCTCATAGTTTTCTCATGACATACAGGGATTGGTGATAGAAAGGATCCAAAACTCCCTTGCAGCAGCAGGAAAGAAGAAACTAATCTATCTTGGAGATGGAAATGGAGATTTTTGCCCAAGTTTGAGGCTCAAAGATGGTGACTGTGTGATGCCTAGAAAGGACTTTCCATTGTGTGATTTAGTTTCTAAAAATTCTAATAAGATAAAGGCAGAAGTACATGGTTGGAGAGATGGGAAAGAGCTTGAACATGTTCTGCTCCATGTTATCAACAAAGCAATTGGGGAAGGAAACAACGTTAATAATTCTACTCAGAAAGTCTCAGTTGATTGCAAGATGGGACCAATTGCAATTGACACTCATCAACCTTTGCCTAAAGCTCTATCAGTTCCTCAATAACTAGTCAGCTACAATTGCAAGGAACAAATTATTAAATAGTTATGTCTCACCACATATCTATACTTCAGATTAATCTTTATATGACACATGTTTAAGTATATAATTTATATAAAATACAATAATACTTAATTATGTGTCATGTGAAAATTGGTCTAGATTGTAATAATCTCAAACACCTAATTAATAATTTGTCAGTCAAAGAATGTTAATTTGTTACTTAAGCTGTTATAGTCTTTTGTAGCCCTCAAAATAAAAAATAAGGGCCACTATTGTGTCTTGTCAACTTCTGAATTAATTTATGTACTGTTTCATTCTCAGACAATGTATGAGACCGTGCTTTGGTCCTTCACGATAATAAAATATATTATGTTGAATAAAAGTATAAAAGGCTAAAGTAATTTGTGTTGCATGCCTGTTGTCAAACAACCTTTTCTCTTAATAAAAGCTTGAATTATTAGCTGAAAAGTTAAGAATTAGACTTCTGCCTTTTGACAAGATATTTTTACCCGACAGTTATATTTGTTAATTTGAACTTTGAAGCATGCATGAAACACATTATTGGTTTATGTTAAAATATAACTATCAAAATTGTGACTACTTTATTCAAAGGACTACGATGCCATGCGATAATCAAATGGTTGTTGGTGAGAATTCTACATATAGATTTTTAGGCAGGAAATTATGTACGAATCGCGAAGTGTGCCTAGACCTTTTGAACCCAAATTAACTCATTGTTATTTAATTAGCTTGATTTAATCAAGTTTAATATGATTTTAACTCGCAAGAACTTGCTAAAAACATAAAAATACGAATTTTCACTAGTCTTAAAACATTATTTTAGAATTCTAAATTGAAATCAAGCCTTTTCAAGCAAATCCACTATAATTCCAATATATATATATACCCAATGGTTATTGTTGATGTATAGTAAAATACAATATACAATGCAAAACTATATACTGTATTTATTATTGAAAAATGATAGTAATACTTTCATCACTATATTTTCTTAAATACATCCGAAACTTATGGGATATTTGTTTCATGCCATCTTCTTTTATTTCTAGGAATATAAAGAGTGAGAATGAATATTTTTATATTTCAAGGTTATGAAAATATATTTTCAGAGTTTGTAAGGAGTTTGTATTCCCATGGACCATAACGACTATCTATTCCCACTACTCTCTTCAACCTTTTTCTTTCTCTCTCTCTTAATTAAATAAATTTTAAATATTTTTCAGAATTACTAAATACTAACCAAACTAATGTATGGGAATAACATTTTTAAAAATAATATTTTTGGGAATGTGATTTCAAAAAAAATGCAAAATTAAATTGTGAAACAAATGCCTCCTTATTCTTCAATACAACTTTAAATAGAATAAATTATACATGTCTCTGTCTCTATATATGATGTTTAAGAAAATTACATATATTTTTCATTCTTTTGTAAAATCTACACATATCTCCTATGAAGTTTAAGGAAATTACATGTCTTTCATGAGATTTAAGAAAATTATATACATCTCTCTTTTATTTATAAATCTTACACAAATTCCCTAAATATTATTTAAGCATTTGATAGTAACAAGTCATGTGTCATGACAATTTTGATTAAAAAGGCTAAAATATATTTTTTATTCTCATAAATATGAAAATTTTCATAATTCGTCACTCTACTTTTCGTCCTTCCAATATTTAAATCTATTATACATATAACCGATGTAAAAAAATTAAATATCCTTATACTTTCTACAATAGTATACATGTAGATTCGAGTATCTTGAACCTAATTTCGGACCGAAAAGTAACATATTTAAATTTTATAAGAATGAAAAAAGACAATTTTTTTCTTGCATAAATAAATTCAAAACATTTCCATATTTATGAGAATGAAAAATATATTTTAATTAAAATTGTCAATGTACATGACTTATTACTGTCAAATGTTTAGGCTTTATAAATAGAATGGAGATATATATAATTTTCTTAAATCTTAGGATAGACATATGTATAAGAATGAGATACATGTATAAGTTTCTTAAACCTTATGAGAGACATGTATAATTTACTCTTTTAAATATTTTTTATTGATTGAAATTTATTAAAAATGACACATATTTAAGATGCATTAAATAAGTGGATGGATGCATAATTTTTTTTTAAATTTCAAGGAAAAATATGTGTAATTTACTTTTTTAAAATATTTTTTTATTAACTAAAATTTATTAAAAATTACTTGAATGCATCCTACATATTTAATGCATCTTATTCATAATTTAGTTTCCACGTTAAAGTAGTAATTTTCAACTGCAGTTTTAAATAGTATTAAAGATAAATTAAAAAAAGATATATATGCTACGTACAAAACCACCAATTGGGCAATTAAAGAACCAAAGATCAGACAACATACTATTCATGATTTCGGTCAATGCTTAACTAGACAATCCAATCTCAGACACTTTTTTCATGCACCATACCTTCTCCATTGTCATTATTAATTTGTCATCTTCTTCGCTTTCTCAGAAATTGCTGGATTTGTTTAGTCTGTTCTTCAAATTACACGCTATTGAATCAGGCAGGAAAAAAGCTAATGTTTCCGTGCCTAATGCCTTGTTTGAGTAGTGTATCTATCATGCGCACTAAAACCACCTTTTAGCTTGCTTTATACTACCATTAATTAGGGAATGCATACAAGTTGGATCTCACTTGCGAAAAAGATAAAGCATGAAAGCAAGAAAACACTGTAACCATAACATAGATTATCAACCAAACCTAGAAACACTAGCAACGCATATTGCATTATTTCTCAGGATATGATCATGTTATGTGTCCAAGTCTTTTTGCTAGATGCTCTTCTTTTATGACAAACTATGCACTTATATGTTTTATATGATCATAACTTTATATTTTGCACTATTAATTCTTTCTGCATATATAACTAAATTTGACAACTCAATTCTTGCAAAGATTGGTCAAATTCCTGCACAAAAAATCCACCATCTTTTTAGGCAAATCTCAGGCACTGGACAGGATGATATAGGGCAAAAAAATAGGTTTAAAGGTAAAAACAATGTACAAAAATCATTTTCCTTATTGCTGAAACTCCTTCCGTAGAAGTAATGTGTTCTATCTTTTGCCACGTTGAAAACTTTAGAGCAGTTGTGTTGTGTTAAATACATGCAGCATGCTGCGTACAGTTTAGATATCCACTATGAGTGTTTGGAAGAACTTCTAATAAACTTTATGATAAAATTTATGACACAAGTTTTCATATAATTAGAGTTTGCACTTCATTAAACTATTTAACTAAACACTGCTTCTATAATTGAACTTCTTTCAACTTATTTGCAACTACGAAAGCCATTTTCAATACAAGTAAAGTAAAACAAGTATTGTTATAATCATGCCACTTAATTTTGATTTTGTGATAAACAGTTTTAATTAATTATTGTCAGAATCAGATGAGGGTTTAGGAGAGCAACTTGTGTAATCTCACCCTTGATTTAACCGTATAGGTGGCCTTATAAGAGTAAATCAGGCCTAGAAAGAGCTTAGAGCCTTAGATAGTCCCCTTTTTTTTTTTTAAAAAAAAAGCTAGAGCTTAGATATTTTTCGTTGCTAGGAAAGATTAGATTTAATTGGTTGTCCCTTCATGGAATAAAGTTAAAATTTTCTTGAAGATTAAATTTAGTGAATGCAATGTACTTTTCAAATCAGAAACTGGCACCTTGTTGTGCTGATTCACCTCATATTGTTGACATCATAACAGGTAAACACTTGTCTTATGCCGGTAATCTTTGCAATAAAGGTATTGATAAAAAGGGTAACCCATCATATCATTGCAAATGTTCATTCCACTTTCAGGAAGGGATTTCAATTTCGTCACAACTCTAAATAATTTGATTCAATTCCTTTTCCCATTTTGTTTTTTTTTACATATATAACTTCTCAATCATATTATTTTTATGATCTATATATTGTTCTCATTGCATTCATGCTACAATCGCGAGCGCTAACAAACGAACCTTATATTCCGAATCATCCAGATGAATTAATGTGTACAAAAAAAAAACAGTAAATGGTAATTATTTTCTTTGTTGGAATTATGTTTATTTCGTTTATGATTTGGATTTCAATAGTCACCGTGCCATATTTTTTTTTTTTTTATATACGCCGCCTATGGCAATCAAAATTACATATTAGGTGCAAGATTCAAATGAAGATTTTTTTTGAAGTAAATGATTTCCATTAACATAAAACGGCCTGAGGCCTCAAGTTATCATTTACAAAAGATAGAATATGAGGAGAAACTTCCTCGATCCAAACTCTATCCTCAACTTGGAAACAATCTTAGCTAAGCTATCAGCTATTCTGTTCACAGTCCCAGGAACATAAGATAGGGACCGTGGGTGAGAAAACCCCACCACCACCAAGTCTTTACACTCCAGAACCAAACACTAGCAAAACAACTCATACTATCTGAGCTTACATATCTCCATGCTTACACTAGCTAACCTTTGACAGTCCGACTCATAGAGGACGTTTGCAAAACAAAGATGGATGGCTAACTCCACCATCCACCTGAGGGCCAAAAATCAGCTATGAATTTATTGGTACCTTAATAATTTATTGGTTATGAATTTAAATCTGAAAACAATTTTTTTTTGTGTATGTGAAGATAAAAATGCAGTACAATATTCCTCAAAACATATATGGTTGAATCGTAATTAATCATAAAATATGTTCCTAATTGAAATGTATATATTTGTCTCGTACACTATGAGGATGATGAGAAAAAATATATTTTACACCCCATAGCTATAATTGGTGATGCCATTGTTTCTAGTCAATAAGTTCTTATAAAAATAAGAGATGTCCTACCTTTGAGTGCGATTTGAACTATTAATTCCTTAAAATATTTAAATTTAAGTTTAGTCCTTAATTATTTTTTTTACCTTTAGTAATTTTAGAATCTCTAAACTCTTTTTTAGTCGCTTTCAACTAATCAATATCACCACATTATTATTTAAACCATTATTAAAAAATAATAGAAATAAAATAACATTACTCAAACATTAGCTCAACCCACTTAAATTTACATTGTATTTGATTGTGCCATCGAAAAGTTGGACTAAACATGACCAAAGAATAAACCAAAAGATTGTAAGCATATGTGAAAATTAAAATATCCTAGAAATTAGGCTGTATTTCAGTACACAAAAAAAGGAAGAGAAAAGAATCCTTATACATGGTAAAACATTGTTCCTTAATGTCCCTTTTAATCGTTTGTAATCGATTCCAGTTTTTGATCTTGGATCTTTTTATTTTCATAATCATTCATTTTTATGTAAAGAAAATATAACTAAAAACGATAAATTTTTTTTCAATTGAAAATTTACAGACCTTAAACTGATTCCAACCAAAACATAAGTGTGAAGTGTCCCAAACTCATTACATTATCCACTGGATAATAGCAGGAATATTTCGCATGCTGCATGAGAATTGTCACCCATTTGTAGCAACACCATGAAGTAAAGATATACATACAAGATGAAACTAATTGAACAATCAACCAAAAATTGGGAACAATGAAAGCAAAAATTGCCAATCATCTGCTTTTATTGCAAGCCTGAACTGCCTGGTAAATACATCTAGAAAGCCTAATAATTTCTTGAATACCCAGCTCTCACACTCTGCTGCAGTTTAAATTTCCGGTCCTGGTCCATATCAAGCAGATATTGAAATATACATGTTAATTGTAGACCACCATCATCATCATTAATAACAAATGTAGTAATCCCTCCAAAAGGAAAAAAATAAACTAACTTTCTACAAGAAAATTATCATAAGAAATAAAGTAATCTATCTGTATTTCTCGTGCCATACTGCTTGAACCAGTGCATTTCTTAGTGGTATGAGGGTTTAAGACAAACACGAATGCAGAAAAAGCATCCAAGTTTGGGAAGTTCTGAAAAATACACACACCATATTAGAAAAGAGAAAGGTATGAAAATTATATGTTGTAATAAAACTGATCAATTGTCAACCAAATTACCTTCCTGATATTCACATCATTCAAGGTATTTGATATTATTATGCTAGATTGACTAGTATTTACTATGAACCTACATTCAATCATAATAAGTATGAACTTGCATATTTAGTCATATCATAAAAGAGACACGTTATATTTTTGTACATAAATGGATAAATAATATTTTAAAATATATATTTTATTTTTTTAAAATAATTTGGTTTCAAAATATATATTTTTAGAAAAAAACATAACATAAGACAGATAAAGTTGTGATTTGACTTTAGAAACGTAAAATAAAAAAAAAAAGTTGTGTTTAATTAGTAACACGACTTCAATAAATACAAAATAATTATGCTACTAGATTAGACAATTGTTTTTAATTTAAATAAATTGAAAAAACATGTATACGTAATAAGTTATGACTTTTCATTATAAAGTCTAATTTTAAAATGTGATTTATCCATATTTGTAAATATTTTGGAATTTATTGGTAATTTTTATTTAAAAAACTGTCCCACAAATGTAAAAAAGCCCAAAACAGATGTACAAAAACATTTTTTTATGAAACCAAGTAGATAAGTATAAACTTAATTCATGGGAATAATTTTTTTTTTAACATGAGGATGAATAGTTTTTAGGGTAATTAAGTTTTTAGTCGTATTATAACAGCTAACTAAAATACAATACAGAATTTCAAATCACAAAAAAATAATGGTGTACATTAAAATTCCCGGTTGCATTAACAAAGATTAATGCATTTACTTCAGGTTTCTATTATAAGGAAAATAGGTATTATTAGTATTTAAAAATGAGTATTCAATTGAGTTTCATACATGTAACGAAAATTATTCAACTTAACATTCTAGCTCTCATATTATATTGCTTCTCCTCAGTGCTAAATGTTGATACATGCTAATCTTTTGGGAGCAAATTCCTATTGCAGTTGGACCAATACTCAGCTACCAGCTTAGAAAATGAAGAGTTAGTAGCCATAAGCTTTGAAGGCTTGTCATACTCCACCAGTTTCCCTGCAGTAACCAGAATAAACATCAGGAAAAAGGGATGGCTAGAGAAGTAGCATAGTTGTATCTAGGAAAAGAAAATTTGAAACAAGTAACCAAGTAACATACCATAGTTTGTAACCCCATCCCCCAATAATAATAATAACAACATACCATAGGATAGGACCATGACCATGTCACTGTCTATTACAGTTGGAACTCTGTGAGCCACGGTTATAACTGTGCATTCTGAAAATTCTTGTCTGATGACTCGTTGGAGAATAACATCTGTGGCAGAATCAATGGAAGCAGTAGCTTCATCCAGAACAAGAATTCTGTTCCTCTTAAGTAGCACTCTTCCTAGACATATGAGTTGGCGCTGCCCCACACTCCAGTTTTCACCTTCATCACTCACTGTTAAATTGGTCAAAATTAGCTAACAAAAAACTAACAATTAATAACTAACATTTGCCGATAAATTTTTTTTGGTAAGAATTAGACTATTTAAGTCGAGTATTATTTTTTTTTTTTG
Source organism: Glycine tomentella (assembly GCA_007407185.1). Lineage (NCBI taxonomy): Eukaryota > Viridiplantae > Streptophyta > Magnoliopsida > Fabales > Fabaceae > Glycine > Glycine tomentella. Next base: position 1,018,336 of record PYAF01002543.1, read on the forward strand.
TTGATACGCTATATGTGTAAAATTTTAATTTGAATAATATGCAGTCATTGTTGCACAGCTGCACTATTATAACCAGGGTTTGTATTCACTCATTGTAGCTTTAAAATGATCTTGTTATTTCTTATTTCAGAAGAGAGACAAAGCACCTTAGGTTAGAAAGGGCTTGCATTTCCCACTTTGGTATATTCTATCTCTACCTATATATTGATCTGTATCCAAAATTTACATGGCTGGCCCTGAACTCATATAAAAGGTAGTTTGGGTTAAGCAATTGACAGTCCATGCAAAATTTTCTCAAATCTTTAAATGTGGATCAACAATACAGTTATGCTAATAAGTTGATAGAACTAACTACATTTATTGATTGATTCATGTGGCTGGCCCTATCAATTAATATAGAGTTTGATTGTTGTCACTTCGAGTATGCTTCAAGTTCACAGATATAACTCACCAGAAGTGTCCAAGAGATTTGGTAGACTACTAATTGTTGCCTTAAGCTGACATTTCTCTAAAGCCTGTAAAAAATGAAAGCCCACAAAACCTTTGCTTAGTGAATAGAAATAGAGAAAAATAATGCAATTTATTGCATGTTTTTCAATTGTAGAGCCGGTTTATTTACCTTCCATATTTCATCATCGGAGTACAGGCATAGAGGGTCCAAGTTCTTTCGAATGCTGCCCTTGAAAAGAGTTGGTTCTTGAGGAATGATGCTTAGCTTTGTTCTCAAATCTTTTAGCCCTATTGAGCATATATTAATCCCATCTATAAGAATGTCACCTCTGGTAGGCTCAACTAAGCGAAACAAAGCACTTATAAGTGTAGTTTTTCCACTTCCAGTCCTTCCCACAATTCCCACGCTACTCCCTTCTTTAAACTTACAAGAGATGCCCTTAAGAACTAATGGAGCATTTGGACGATATCTAATCTGAAATCGTTGTACAGAGAATCAGACTTGAATTCATTTGTCATGAACATGGATAAAGGTGGAAAAGATAGGCAATCTCATAAGTATACATTTGGTTAGTTTGTTACCTCTAGCGATTGGAAATCTATTCTACCCTTGGATGGCCAAGAAGGTGGTGGTCTATTATCCTCTACAATTGCACTTGGCTCTGCTGGTATGTGAATGAATTGCTTGATTCTTTCAGCGGAGATCACATAGTTTGATAAGTTACAAAACATTCGAGTCAGATAAACTACGGTTGCTGTCAATGAAAAAGCATAAGACAGAGAAAGTCCCACAAGGCCTGTAACCAGACAAGCCAAAAAATTTCTAGAAATTATCAGCATAAAAAAATTCAAATATATGAACATAACATGAGAATGTAATATACGCTATTTTTTTTAAGTAATGAATAACAATACCAGGGGCCACATATCCCTTTGGAAGTAGAACAAGCAGCAAAGCTGCAGTGAAGAGTGTCAAATTTTGAAGTAATTCAATCCTTAGAATTAACCATTCGATGGCAGCATTGGAATGAAAGAACATTGTGGCATCTGTGTCAACAAGGTTAAGGTAGTTTTTGAAAAATCTGTCAGCCACGTTGAAAGCTCTTATAGTAACCACACCAAGTGATGTCTCAGCTGTAAAATTCATAAGAGGAGCTTTTGTAGTTCCATTGATCCGTATAATTTCTCTAGCAGAGGCTTGATAGTAGCCCTTCATCCAAAAAAAGAAAGCACAGGTAAAATAACAAAACAATCATTACTTGTTCCCTACATTTGAGCAGGGCTTGGAAAAAAATTACCTGAACATATTTTGAGGCCACCATGGCAGGAACTGCAACAATGAGCACTTGCCATGTGACTGAAACCATTATCCCAATCATTGTCAGAAGTTCAGCTATTTCAGCTGCTACAAAGATGGTGGCAAAAGGGATATCAAAATCTAAAATACTCAAATCTGATGAAGCCTGCAAGTTAGAGACATATTGGGTCAAAGAACAATCACAAGAATAGAGATCAGTCTTTCAAATTTCAATACAGTAAGAAATAAAGGAACCTTACTCGGGTCAAAATCCTCCCTACAGGGGTTGAATCAAAGAACAATATAGGAGCATTAAAGATAGCATCAGTGAAGGCAGAGAAAAAAGCTTTAGAAGCTTTTAAACCAAGATGTGCAGCAAAGTAAGACCTCAGATATACAAAGACAATGCTTAAAAAAGAAATCACACTATAAACTCCAATTAAGATGCTGCTAGTTACTTTTGGCATTTCATTGGCTAGAGCAAGCCAATATGTTGATGCAGCCTGAAAACCTACAAAAGCCAACTGTGCTAATATGCTCAAACATAGAAGCAAAGATCCCTTGGGGAATAATATGTAGTCACAGAATGGCTTCCACCCAACATCACTCTCTTTTTCTTCTTGTTGTGTAAGTTGAACCTTGGTAGAAATGTACCCATCACTTCCAACTTTAGTGAGATTAGAAACATGAGAATCCTCAAGCTGAACTGTAACAACATTTTCAACTTCTCTTTTGCGTGCACTACTTTTTTCTATCCCTGCAATTGCCTCTCTATGAGCACTCAAAAGCTGTTCAAAGGCTGTTCCAGCTGTCAACAGATCTTCATAACTACCCGATTGAGTAATTTTTCCTCTTTCCATTACCTAAAATTGCATACACAATTTGCTTACTAATGAGTAGAGAACAAATAGAAATATAGAATTCAAATGAGACATCTACCAAGATTTTATCAACTTCCGAGAGAAATTCAACTTGATGAGTCACAAGAATAACTGTTTTCCTTCTTAAAGCAACCCTGACACAATCCTGTAATTGCATAACATAAATCAGAATAGTTTCCAGTATATGAGCCAATGGTTTCATTTCCTTAAAGAATCAAATAGTGGTTCAAGTTACATTAAACAGAATAGAAGCAGTATGAGCATCTACAGCACTAAAAGGGTCATCTAGGAGATAGATATCAGCATCATTATAGACTGCACGAGCTAGTTGAATCCTTTGCTTTTGTCCTCCACTCATGTTAATCCCTCTCTGACCTATTTCTGTAAGATCACCATGGCTAAATCCATCGATATCCTTATCCAAGGCACAAACCTTAATGGTATATTCATACCTGGTTTCATCCATTGGTTTTCCATAGATAATAGTGTCACGAATTGTACCACTTTGGATCCAAGGAGTTTGGGAAACGTAGGCAAGTGTTCCATCTACACTAACCTGTTTTCCATTTTCATAAAGAACAAAAGAAAAAGAAAAAAAGGAAAGAATTTAACAGTCATCGAAATTACTAAGTGGCTTCATGTTTAACGTGATAATATACTAAATTTGGTGGTCAATAACTCACAGTTCCTGAAATTTTGGGTATCTCTCCAAGTATTGCATGTAGAAGAGATGTTTTTCCAGCTCCAACTGGGCCACAAACTGCTACTGTCTGCCCCCACTTGATCTCAAAATTTACTTTCCTCAAAGTTGGAGGCACTGATTGCTGCTGATCCCAACTGAAGTTGCCTGCTAGAATTTCAACACTCTTGCTGCAATAATCTTGTTCTGAAGTTCTTCTAATATCATCACTTTTTATCTCATCATCAAGCAAAAAGGTGTTGAGACGATCAAAGGAGACCTTAACTTGGATCAGAACAGAAAGTGCTTCTGGAATCAGAGTGACAGGTTCTCCCATGCTTCTCAATGCTGCAAGAACTGAGAAGATAGTTGCAGCATTCAAAGGGGCACTCTGGAAAAGTGCACATCCCATGAAAATAACTGAGGAAATGATGGCAGGAGACATCCAATATATAAACGTTCCATAAGCTCTCATGAACTGTGCTTCAGCCAAACATTTAAACTCTTTAGAGCGAAGGGATTCAACTAACTTCTTAAAGTTATCCTCCCAGGATTGTAGCTTTATGATTTTCATAATACTAAGAATCTCTGATGTTGACCTCAGACGCTCATCCTGTGCAATCATAAATTCCGACCTACATTTTTGAAGGATCTTTGCAAATGGTACATTGAGAAATCCACAAATGATAAGAGGAACTAAACCAGGAAGAGCACCTAGACCCACAACACCAAAAAGGACACCAAGAGCCAGAAAAACTTGCAACGGAGAAAACAATAATGTATGAAACCACCACGGAAACTCCCCCATTCGATAGGCATCAACTGCAATGTAATTCACAATCTCACCAGTTGAATGTCTTCTCCTACCCAAAGCTGAAAGTTTTAATTGCTTTTGATACACCGCAGCCATTAAAGACAATCTCATTTTCATTCCTAATCTCCTTGAGTTAAAAGACCAATGCCTCTGAGACACAGACTCAACAACCTTGGCAAATATAAGACACCCCACTATGGCTATTCCTTGTTTTAGTTCTTCCTCAATGCTACTGGAATAGTTTACAAAAGCATAGACAAGTAAAGGAGAAACAACAGCACAAATTGTCCTGAGAAATGCGCAAATGGCTATGAAGATGTTTTCGTTCAAGTAAACTCGAGCTATGGACCATAGAACCAAGTTTCTAGAATTGTTCCTGCCCCTCTCCCTCAAAAGGGAATCCCATGCATGTGCAAACTTTTGATAGGCAAAATCAGCTTTATCTTCAGAAGCAAGAGAAGGGATGTCTTCAAGTGCTAGTAGCTTTGAGTATCCCAAACTGAGTAAAGCATTCATCCAAGAGAAAGTGAATCTGCTGAGAAAGGAGGCATGGCCTAGTTCTGTTTGTTTATGCATGTCCTTATGAACTAATAGAGGCTCATATAAACTTGCATCTGGGGTTTCTTGTGGGACAAAGAAGCCATGGTTTTGGAAGGCACAGAAAACAGTTAGAATGTGTACTGGCCATATTGCCATATCAAAAATTTGAAATGTATGATTTTTGAGCAGAATTTCAACATTGAACGCTGAAATCAATGTACATGAAGTCATCCACCAAATAGAGCATAAATTTTTTATCCATTGGGATCTTTGAACAAACAATGAAACTGCTAAAGAAATCCAAACTAGTCCTCTGATAATGAAAACCAACGAGTTCAGCTGATTGAAGCCAGTGGTTTTGGCTATGATATTCCACCAACCATCAATAAAATATGCAATGCTTAAAAGAGTACAACATACGGAAGCAACTACATGAATCCATCCCTTTCTGTAGATACTACTTGCAGGGCTTTTCTTGATCAGATTGATGAGCAATGATGCATAAAAGACACCCATAAAAAAAATGTTGGCAATGTCTATTATACACCTTTGGGTGAAAAAGGAAGTCAAACTGAATTCTCCAACGCAAATCCATGAGAAGTTATCTGCAAATCCAGTAAAAGAGAAACAATGGGAGTTCATAATAATCTTTATATTCAGAGTTTGAAAACATAAAGAAAACATGTTCTGTATATTTAGGAGCACTATCCCATTTCTCAAAAGTTGCATCTGAATACGAGGTTGTCTTGAAGAAGAGCAAGAAGTAAAAATATCATGCACACACCTACAACTACAAGAGGAATGGAAACAAAATATTGGTGTACTATATCACGTACCTGTTGTGCCTCCCAAGCAAACCATTTATGTAGTTCCGAGAGTGGCTTGTTGCATGCACGGCAATGTGTGGTAGTGGTACTCTGGTTCAATGTAGGAACTTAAGTTTTGATGAAATTGATTATTATTTTATAATAAGAGGTGTGGTCTTCGAGTTGCTTGAATTTCTATCCATCCAATTTTTTGTTATACCTTTTTTTTTTGTACTATTTTTTTATTTATATAATACGTCTTTCTATTTTTTTCTTAACTCAACGTATCCTTGGGTAGAGAGCTAGTGATTAATTTTTTGAGATACTTAAGGGTTTGATGTTGGATAGTATAGTAACAAAATAGTAAATCATAACTAAAATAAGAGACGATAAAAGTAGGAACGAACACACAATATTTTAATGTAAAAAATTTTCAACAAATAAGAATAAAGTCATGGACAAACCAAAGAAATATTTTCATTAAATAAAAGAAAATTATAATCTCTCTCTAAATACAAGGAGAAAATAATTATACTTACACGTTATTTTCTCTCTAAATACAAGGAAAAAAACAATTATACTTACAACTTATTTTGTAATAGGTGACTACACTTATCTTTATCTAATAGAAGAAACACTCACTTACAACACTTCTAACTTGGTTTTGGGATACAAAACAAGTGAAGCATGATGGCTATTTTATAGGAGTAAAACTCCCAACGTTTGTAACTCCCACCAACCCAAAGGTAGGCAATTGTCACATCTCCACCAATCTGGATTTGTTGTTTCACATTTAATGTCTCCTAAATCCTAATTGAATTTTTTCTCTATATACACCAATTTAGGGATCGAATTCTAAGCGACATGATCAAGGAACAAAATTATTTAGCAGATATCATGCTCGAGTTGTTCAAATTTCTCACAATCTAGTCCTTATTTTATTGTTACAATTTTTTTTTGTTGCACTAATTTTTCTTTTTATAATATTTTGTTTCTATTTTTTTAACTCAACATATCCATTGACCAAAAGTTAAGGACTAATTTTTTGAGATAAGATCTCATCTCTTCTAACAAATATTTTTTCATACTCATGAATTTAAAAATTGAATGTTTGATCACATACTTAAGAAATAACATTATCTAATAGGTGTTATTCTTAAATTGTTCGAATTTATCAAAATTTACTCTTCATACGCTACACTTTTTTTTGTACTATTTTTGTTTTATAATATCCTCTTCTTCTTTTTTTTTTTTTTAACTCAACGTATCGTTGGATTATTGAGAGTTAAATTAAGATTAATTCTTTGAGATATTAAAATTTATTTTAAGGATTCCAACACATACTTTTTATATACATGGACTTAGGAATCAAACCATTTCTTATATACTAATGGAACATGATTATCTAACAAGTGTTATTTTCAATTTGTTTGAGTTTCTCACCTCCAATCCTTGTCCTATTTAGTTTTTTTTGTTACACTTTTTCTTTGTTGTATTTTTTTTTTAAATATCCTCTTTCTAATTTTTTTTAACTCAACATATCCTAACATTAATTCTTTGGGATACAATATCTATTTAAGGATTTGGCAACTCTAGACATATATTTTTCATACACACTTCTTAGAAGTTAATAAATTCTTAATTACATACCTAAAAAACAAGACATATGTGGAGGCAATTTGTTTGAGTCATATTAATTAAGTTATATATCCAAAACTCGAATTCAAGATCACTAATTAAATTAAAACAACTCTATATCAATTGATCTATGGGATCAATGGTAAAATAATATTTTAATTTGGTATGCTCAAAAACTCATGTTATATATATATATAAATTTTTCATATATAAACTTAAATTTACTAATGGTTTATATCTAATATCTCTTTCATTTCAAATAATCCATATATTCTACGTAGCCTTACAGAAGACAAAATCTACTTTTGTCGTTGTTGCTGTTGCTTTTGAGTTTTTCCATCAGTTCACCACACACGCTTGTGGTCCTAGAAAACATGGACACATAAACACATATATGTCATATTGTTTATTTTAATTTATAATGGTTTGTGTAATTTAAAGTGTTGATTTATATAAAAGATATTTAAAGTAGATGATTATGAAAGAATAGTTAAATCAATGAAGTTAATTTTAAGGTTATTAAAATATCCCTGCTCTCCCTTTATGAAAATTAAGTGGTTTTGAGCAGGTAAGAAGTGAGTTTTTATTTATTTGGAAAAAAACTGGCTGTAAATTAAAGATAAATATAGGCAGTTCTTAAGGCATGCACGTATCATTTTCTGTGCTAAAGGAAAACCACAACATTTTTTTTTTGGTAAAATATCAAATTATTGTGTATAGATTATACTATTTTGGAAATAAAACTTCAACTGTATCAAATTAGTAAAACATGTACCAAAAAAAGTTAGTAGAACAAACAATTGCTCTACACGGTTAAAAATAGTTGTGTAATTACGTGAAAACATTTGCATTGACATTTGACGACAGAAAAATATTTTTTGACTGCTGGTCCATAACCTTTTTAAAATGAGAGATTTTTCAGCTTATATATATATATATATATATATATATATATATATATATATATATATATAGTACGTAAAATCATTCACGGCTTGATGTACGAGCTGAACTGTTAGGACAAAGATGTCAGTCAAACATCACAGGGATATAAATTTGTGGGTTATATGAATTGAATTTTATAGATTTCATTAAATTTTAGTGTCGCGCTTTTATTTTATAATAATGCATCTATGCTGAAAACTATTAATGCATGCACGATACGTGCCCCGTTCTCTGGATTCCTGTTCCCTTAGTGGTGTACTCACATACTAAGTTTAAGTACGTTTTTAGCTTTTTAAATGTGAATTATTTTCTTTTTAGTTTTTTAAATTTAAAGTTTTTTTTTAGTTTTTAAAATTCACAAAATATTTTTATTTTATTTTATAAAGTCTGAATCAAACAGAAAATAAGAGAATTATAATTGTTAGCATTTTTTATCGTCATAATTTGATCTTTTATTTTATATTTTAAAATATTTTTTTAGTGATTTGAAACCATAAAAATCAAGTTAATAAAAAAAAATGAAACTATTTTTAAGCACCAGAAATATACTTTAAAATATAAAATGAAAAATTAACTTTTAGCGGTGAAAAATTATTCCAAATTACAAATTTTTTGTTTCATTTTTGATTCCTACCATGAAGAAGGATTAAAAAGAATATTTTATGATTTTAAGGACTAGAAAAATAATTTCAAATTTAACATACTAAAGAGAAAATAATTCAACTGACTAAAAACATAAGCCCAATAAATATAATAATAATCCATCACAAATCACAAATCGAAACAGAACTAGAATTGTGTGCATTATCATCTCTTATTTGCTTCTCATCTATTTACATTGGAGTTTGCAATTTAATACTTCAAAGAAACTTTAGTCGTCCAAACTGATCATATAATATAAATTAATTTTTTAATTATTATATTATTGATGTGAGATATACATTAATTTTTGTTAATGATTTATCTTTATTTAATAATTTATTTGATTATTTTTAGTGAAGTTTCTTTTTCTAACACCTTTTTCTTTTCATCTACAAAATTTGAACCCTAAACTTTCCTTAAGACATCTGAACCTAATTTCACTCATAACAATGACATGTTTGGTATATATATTAATACAGATAAGGAAACTTAGATAAGTTTTAAACTGGGGTTTTTAGTTTGGAAGCAATAAACTGTTCTAACAGAAAACAGGCTTATGATAATAATTAATAGCTTCTCAATACTTAGATTCACTCTCTTAACTATTTATTTTCTTTACCATCCAAGTGTGAGAAAGCATTTCCTTACTCCCAATCACCTTTTATTGCCAAGAAGCAACTTGAGCATAACAATCTGAATGGAGAAAAAAAAAAAAAGGCATAATCTGTCAACTGTCACTATTTTAATTCTTCTTATTGACTCTGATTCACTTCAAGAAAGGTTAGAAACTCAAGGCAAAAGAAGGAAAAGATGAGCAGCTCCAGGTCTAACGAAAAAGCTAGACAAATCAAGCTATTGGTGAAGACAACTTGGCAACTCAGGGCCAATTGAAGACAAAGCTAGCCAACTCAAGGCCAAGTGAAAAAGCTAAACAACTCAAGGTTTAGGTAAATGAAAATTGACAACTCAACTAATTAAAGAAATGGGTAGACAACTGAAGATCTAGGTAAAAGAAGATGGGAACTCAAGGTTAATTAGGCTTACAAATACACTAATTTATGCGTAAGAAGGCCAACTAAATAAAAGCATCCACACCCTTCTAAAATTTCAATTTTATTTTCCTTCAATTTATTTGTTCTCCCTTGAGTGATCTCCCTTTTCAATAGTATTATTCAATGTTGCTGCCTGCTAACATTTGTGGAGGAATTCTTTTTGCAGCTGGACCAATATTCAGCTACCAGCTTAGAGAACGAGGAGTTGGTGTCCATTAGCTTTGAAGGCTCATCATATTCCACAAGTTTCCCTTTAGCAACAAGAAAAAAATAGGGTAACAGAGTGAATTAGAGAAGAGAAGTATTATATCTAAAAAGGAGGAAAAAAATGAAAAACATACCATAGGAGAGGACCATGACCATGTCACTATCTATTACAGTTGGAACCCTGTGAGCCACTGTTATAACTGTGCATTTGGCAAATTCTTGTCTAATTATTTGTTGTAGAATGGCATCTGTGGCAGAGTCGATGGATGCGGTAGCTTCATCCAGAACAAGAATTCTGTTCCTCTTAAGTAGTACTCTTCCAAGACAAAACAGTTGGCGCTGTCCCAAGCTCCAATTTCCACCTTCATCACTCACTGTGTAATTAGTCAGAATTAGACTTCAATAGCTAATTTGTTCCAAAATCTTAATTTGGAAATTGAGTGCTTTAAAAGTACAACATGTAAGTTTCAATATGATATAAGTTCCTCCTAATGTTAAACCTTAAAAGAGTAATGCAACAATAGATGGTTGCCGAAGGCCGCTGAGAGAATTGGATAGAAGATACTCATATCAGGATTGTAGCTTCAAGTATGTGTAGTTTACTCACCCAAAGAGTCCAAGAGATTTGGTAGACGGCTGATAGTTTCCTTAAGCTGACATTTTTCTAATGCCTATATACAAATTAACCATAGTCAAACCCGTGGTTATTTAAAAGCTCATGTAGAAGATAAAGGTATTTAAATTAGAAAAATGCTTGTAAACACTTTTTTTTTTTTTTAACACAAACTGACTGAAATTTATTAGAAATTATAGATTTCAGTGAGTCTCTCTTATGATTTTGTAGTTTTCAATAAATTTAACCTATAATGAAATGTGTGTAAGAAAGAGTATGCTAGAGAGTGTGTTGCCTGCACTCCTCTTTAAATTAACATATTTTCCAACTGCAAAGCTAGCTCATTCACCTTCCATATATCATCATCTGAGTACAGGCCTAGAGGGTCCAAGTTGGTTCTAATGCTTCCCTTGAAAAGAGTTGGTTCTTGAGGGATGATGCTTAGCTTTATTCTCAAATCCTTCAACCCTATTGAGCATATGTTAATCCCATCTATAAGAATATCACCTCTTGCTGGCTCAACTAAGCGAAAAAGAGCACTTATTAGCGTACTTTTTCCACTTCCAGTCCTTCCTACAACTCCCACTCTACTCCCTTCCTTAAACGTACAAGTGATACCCTTAAGCACTAATGGAGCATTAGGACGATATCGTATCTGAAATCAATTAATGTAGAAAAAAAAGCTATCAGACATGAGTAGATCTACCAATTGACGGTACTAAAATAAAGAGAAAAAATTAAGGAAATACAAGGATGCAACTTTACCTCTAAGGCTTGAAGGTCAATCCTGCCTTTGGAAGGCCATGAGGATGGAGGCCGGTTGTCCTCCACAATGGCAGGGGGCTCTTCTGGAAGCTGAATGAATTGCTTGATTCTCTCAACAGAGATAATATAGTTTAATAAGTTGCAATACCATCGAGTCAAAAATATTTGGGTTCCTGTCAAGGTGAATGCATAAGAGAGAGACAGCCCCACAAGGCCTGCACAGACCAAGAGAATTACCAAGAACAATTAGCTTGTTAATAGCATGCAAAACATTACTTTGGGAAATAACCTTTCATGTAATTATTACCTGGGGACACGTATCCCTGAGGAACTAGAACAAGCAGCAAAGCTGCAGTGATGACTGTCAAATTTTGAAGAGCTTCAATCCTTAAAACTAACCATTCCATGGCCGCATTCGAATAAAAGAACAGTGCTGCGTCTGTGTCCACAAGTTTTAAGTAATTTTTAAAAAATCTGTCTGCCATGTTAAATGCTCTTACAGTAACCAATCCAAGTGATGTCTCAGCTGCAAAATTCATGACAGGAGCTTTTGTGGTTCCATTAATCCTTATCAATTCCCTTGCTGAGGCTTGATAATATCCCTTTCAAGGAAATAAGGTTATTAAAAATTTGTTAGCTTTATGAACCAAGCAAGGGCAAAAAATAGAAAACCAAGAACAACTAGGAAGTGGATAAACCTGAACATATTTTGATGCAACCATTGCTGGAACAGCAACAATGAGAACTTGCCATGTTACGTAAACCATTATACCAATTATCGTCAAAATTTCAATTGGAACAGAAGCTACAAAAGTGATGGAAAATGGTATATCAAAGTCCAAAATAGTTAAATCTGATGATGCCTGCGAGAGAGAAAAAAATGATCAAAATTTTGAACATGATTGAATACTAAATAGTAATGACTGGAAATTGTTTAGATTTTCTTTTCCAGTGGGAATGAAATCTTACGCGGGTTAAAATCCTTCCTACGGGGGTTGAATCAAAGAACAGCATAGGAGCATTGAAGATAGAAGTAGTTAAACTTGAGAAGAAGGCTGTAGAAGCTTTTAATCCGAGGTGTGCACCAATGCTAGTCCTTAGAAATGCAAATGCAGTACCACCCAATGAAATTAATGAGTAAACTCCAATCAAGGTGACACTACTTAATTTTGGAATTTCAATAGCTTGAACAAGCCAAAACGTTGACGCAGTCTGTAAAACAACAAAAGCAAATTGTCCCAATATGATCCAACACAGCATCATTGAACACCTGGAAAATGAAATATAATCCCAGATTGTCTTCCAGCCAACATCACCAATCTCTTTTTCTTCTTCTTGTGTAAGCTGTACCCCAAGTTGACCCTTGTAAGAAATCTCCCCCTCACTTTGGTTTTTAGTGAGACAAAAACCTTGAGACTCTATTGAATGAGTTTTGTTTTCATTATTTTGTTCCAACTCTGTAATTGCTTCCTTATGAGCGCTCACAAGTTGTTCAAAGGCTGTCCCAGATGTCAAGAGATTCACATAATTACCTGCTTGAGTAACTTTTCCACCTTCCATTACCTAGAATTTGAGCCATAGCAGTTCATGTTAATTATATACGAATGTAATATAATAGGCATCCAAGTGAGAACTTTACCAGGATTGTATCCACTTGTGAGAGAAACTCCACTTGATGAGTGACTAGAATGACTGTTTTCTCTCTTAGAGCCATCATTACACAGTCCTGTACGTATGTAAATGCAAGTGATTTGATTCACTGAAGTGAGGATAACAGTTTCATTGAAGTTAAGAATCTCAAAGCGATAGCTTCTTACGTTGAAGAGAATGGCAGCAGTGTGAGCATCAACTGCACTGAAAGGGTCATCGAGGAGATAGATGTCAGCATCATTGTAGACTGCACGAGCTAGTTGAATCCTTTGCTTTTGTCCTCCACTCATGTTAATCCCTCGCTGACCTATTTCAGTCAGATCACCATGGCTAAAGTCATTAATATCCTTATCTAAAGCACAAACTTTAATGGCATCATCATATCTTGTTTTGTCCATTGGCTTTCCAAAGAGTATATTATCTCGAACTGTCCCACTTTGTATCCAAGAAGTTTGAGAAACATAGGCTACGGTGCCATACACATTAACCTGTTTTCAATTATTGTAAAATTTCAGGGACAAAAAAGTGTTAGACACAAGGATTATAAACATGAATTTGACAGAAAAAACTAAACTTGTTTGGTAAATAACTCACAGTTCCTGAGATCTTTGGCAACTCTCCAAGTACTGCAAATAAAAGAGATGATTTTCCAGCTCCAACTGGCCCACAAACTGCGATTTTCTGTCCTTGTTCAATTTGTAAATTCACATCTCTTAAAGTTGGGGATACTGATTCGTGATCCCAAATGAAATTTCCGGCTTGGATTTCCACAGCATTAACCGAACTTTGGTTTATATTTCTTCTGTTAACATTGCTACTATCTAGCTCTTCATCAAGCAAAACGGTATTGAGACGATCAAAGGATACTTTAACTTGGATCATCATGGATAAAGCCTCTGGAATCATTCGAACAGGTTCTGACAAGTTCCTCAACGTTGCAAAAACTGTGAAAATGGTTCCAGCATTCAACGGGGCACTATTGAAAAGAGCACAACCGAGGAAAACAACAGCAGAAACGATGGTAGGTGACATCCAATACAGAAATGATCCATAAGCTTTCATGATCTGCGTCTTAGACAGCCAGATGAACTCTTTAGCACGTAGGTTCTCAACCAAATTCTTGAATTTGTCCTCCCAGGATTGTAACTTAATGATTTTCATGCTATTCAGAATTTCTGAAGTTGATCTAAGACGCTCATCCTGTGAAATCATGAACTGTGACTGACAATTTTGTAGGATCTTGGCAAATGGTACATTGATAAGTCCACATATAACAAGTGGGACTAAACCAGGAAGAGCACCAACACCAACAACACCAAAAAGGACACCAATAGAGAGAACAAGTTGAACTGCAGAAGTCCATGATATATGAAACCACCATGGAAATTCTCCCATACGATACGCGTCAACCGCAATGTAATTCACAATTTCACCTGTTGAGTGCCTTCTCCTTGCCGAGCTAGAAAGCTTTAGCTGTTTTTCATACACTGCCACCATCAGAGCTGATCTCATCTTCAATCCTGATCTCCTGGAATCAAAAAACCAATGTCTCTGGGACACAGAATCAACTACTTTGGAGAGAATAAGAAAACCAACTATGGAAAGACCTTCTTTGATATTTGGTTGCTTGGCGTCCTTGCTATTTGAGTAGTTGACAAAAGCATAGAGTATTAAAGGAGAAACAGTCACAGCTATGGTTCTAAGTAGTGCATAAAAAGCTATGAGTATGTTCTCTTTTAACTGAGTTCTAACAACAGACCAGAGAACCAAGTTTTTGGTATTGTCCTTGCTCCTCTCCCTTACAAGGGATTCCCATGTATGCATAAAGTTTTGGTAGGCAAATTCTGCTTCATCTTCAGAAAGAAGGGAAGGGATGTCTTCAAGAGCTAGTGGCTTTGAGTAACCCAGACTGAGTAAGGAGTTAACCCAAGAGAAAGTCAATTTGCTGAGAAAGGTAGTATGGCCTAGTTCTGTTTGTTTAGTGTCAACTTCTTGAGCTAACAGTGATTCAGATAAGCTTTCTGGCAGACTTTGAGAGAAATAGTAACACAGATTTTGGAAGGCACAAAAGAGAAGAAGGAAGTGTACAAGCCATTGTACTATATCAAAAATTTCTATTGCATACTTTCTAAACAGAATCTCTATGATGAGAGATGAAACCAGTACACAGGAACATGTCCACCAGACACAGTTCAGAATTTTGATCCAATTTTGTCTCTGAACAAGCAGAGAAACTGCCAAAGAAGTCCAAACAAATCCTCGGACAACGCAAGCTACCCAGCTCAGTTGCTTGGTGTTATCAGTTTTGACTATGAGAATCCACAAGCCAATACTGTAAAAAGCAATGCTAATAATAGCACAGCAGATAGAGACAACAAGGAAAGTCCATTTTGTCCTGAAACAACAACTTATAGAACTTCTTCTGATTATACTGATAATCATAGACGTGTAGAAGAAACACACAAAAAGTAGATTTATGGTGTCTATTGTGGTCCTTTGCGAACAGAAAGAAGTGAATTCAAAATCCTTCAGACAAATCCATGAGAAATCATCTGCATATATATATCCATTAAATAGCAATCATCGTCAATGATTGATCAACACTTCTACATGCAACAGTTCAAACTTGGAAAAGTTAATAAGAAATTGTCCATGAAAATTAGTAATCAAAGGCAAAGACATTATTTTATTATTTCCATGAAAGTTGCTTTCAGAATCTCTTTATTGCATATAAAAGGAGAACGAGTGTTGTGAGACATAAATAATACAGAAAAAACAAGAAATTATTTTCATATTATAGCAAAAGCAGATTTTAGTCGCATAACTGAAATAAGTGAACCACCCATTAGCAAAAGCTCATAAAAGAAAAAAACAAACCGCAGTGTAGAATTTCATAAGCATACCTATTGTTTTCCCAAAATAAGCCATTTTTGGAGCTTGAATTAGAATGCTTTGTCCTCCTTTTTGCAGTGTCTCAGTATTTTAAAATACTCGAGGGGCACTAGTATTTTTAAAAACAAGTTTCGTGCATCAGTTGCTCTTTGAGGCGAATCATAATTTGTTTGTATAATTTTTAATAAAAATGTTTTAATTGTTAATTTGTTAGTTTTGATTGATTGAAAATAGTGTTTGAATTTTTATAAATTTTCTCTTACATGTACTAAATTAACATTTTTTATCAGCTGGATCTTGTAGCAAAATTAAACTCAGCTTTAAATGTACGCACGTTACATTAATAGATGCGTATCGTCTTTGATATGTATGTCAAAACAGGAACATTTAACTGGAATCGTTATGTGAAAAAAAATGCGTCATCGTCATCATCTTCTTGTAGTACTATTTTTTTTTTATTATTATTCTTTAGTCAAAAATTAATAATTACTCTACCAATTTTTTTATGAGATTCATTTAGAGAATTGATATTTTCTCACAAATATTTTCTGCACACATAAATTAAGAATTAAAATCATGAAATATGCGCGAATAAAGTTATCGATCTATCGTTCATGTTAGATTATGTTGGTTGGACTTGTACAGTTATTTGATAACTACTCATCATGTCTGCATTAAATATTAATATTTTATGTTCCCACGCGATGTGAATAGTGTTGTCTACCTCTTTGTTTCGGTAATTGCTATGTTGTTTCAATCTTTTATAAGGTTTCTGTCATTAGAGGGGGAAAAGAAAATGCTTTTTGACTGAGAGGAATAAATAAAAGCAACAAGGAGTTGTCGTGTTACGCGTGGTAGCCTTACACTGTGTTTAGTTGTGATGAAATTTAACATAGATTAAAAATAATATTTAAATTAATATAATATAGGAAAAATAAAAGAAAGAAATTAAAATTTATAATACTTCTTAAATTTTAAAGATTTATTTTTATCACGTTTATTATCTTTATGTCTTCCCAAATATTTTTTAAAATTTATCATCTCTTTCTTTTTTTTTACGCATTACTCATTACATTTTTTTCTTATAATATCTTAATAAAAATATGAAAAATATTTTTTTTGTTACTTTAAGGATAGATACATAAATTAAATTATTTTATTAATTGATTATATTCATAATTGACTATTGTTATAATTGATTATCCGAATTAATTTTTATTTGGGTAAGTTTATTGAAAAGGATTGTTTGGATTCAACAAAAAAAATCAGCTTTTACGTGGTAAAAGAGAATGAAAATAGCTGAAAAAGAAAGAAACTATTAAAAATAATCATAAGCTATAAATTTTCAGATTAAGAAACAGATTAATTTTTTATAAAAAAAATCTTTTTTTTTTTCAATTTCAACTATGTTACCAAACATTTAGGTTATTCTGCAAATAGTTTTTTTTTAAAAAAAAAAACTGATATCACAAGATTTTTGTTCTTCCAAACATGCTCTAACAATCAATCAATGACAATTTTATTTATTATTTACTAACATAATAGTGAAATCATATTTATATGTAACAAAAACATCATATTTATATCATTAAAAAGATAATTTAAGAATTTAATAAGACATTTAATTTATATTAAAATAAATATTCCTCATATAAAATATTAGTATTTTTCCAATAAATATATAAATTAGGTATGTTAGTTTGTTTTCAAAATGTTATTAAGTATTTGTTTTCTTATGAATGAACGTGTCAAACAAATTTGTGTGGTGCAGTGTCAATAATGTGATTAAGTATTTATTTGTTTTCTTATTTAACTTCCTAAATCCTAACTTCTGACTTGCCCATTCTGTAATTGATCCATTCTTTCTTACTAATTCTGAAACATTTCTTTAGCCATGTTAATAAAAAGTTTTCTCTTTCCCATTTTAGCTTTCCTATTCAAATCTGCTTGCTTCAGACTTCAATTCAATGTGATTACAACTAATTCATACCTTCTCAATTACTCTCTCTAGACTCTCAAAATGTCTTATCCTTTCTTTTCAAAATTTGTTGTTAATGTTTATCATATTAACACATTGAAACATTTTATTTTGCATCTAATATGGCCGATGGAAACCGTATGGCACTCTCTCTTCGGACGTCATTTTTCTTTCCCACACTATTAATTTTATGTTACGTCTCTAGGTAACACCGGCTAAGGAGTGAACATCCATTTTTTATTTGTAAATATTAATAAAAAAATTCAAACTTGCTATCACTTTTTTTATTTTTTTATTTAACTATGAAGTTAATCTTATAACTCCATTAATAATAAAAATTGAACGGAAATTAACCATCAATGTCAATGTCACGGGGAGAAAATGAGATTTGGTCTCTCATTAATCTTGTTCCTTGGTGGTAGAAATTTTTCGGTGCAGAAAAATTGGATGAAGCTAAGGTGTATCATGCCACGTGATATGAGTGTGTAATGTGCATGGCGAGGGAGAAAACGATAAGTGTGTCACGAGGGGAGGAATGCATGACAGCATTTAGAAATAGAAAAATAAAAAGATGTGACAAAATTTAGAAACAAAAATATATATTTGAACACACTCTTGGAGTGCAAACACCTCAAGAAAAATAAGAAGAGAAAATTGGATTAAGAAATGAAAAATAACTTTTTCATGATCCATAAGCTTTCATGATCTGCGTCTTAGACATTAGACAGCCAGATGAACTCTTTAGCACGTACGTTCTCAACCAAATTCTTGAATTTGTCCTCCCAGGACTGTAACTTAATGATTTTCATGCTATTCAGAATTTCTGAAGTTGATCTAAGACGCTCATCCTGTAAAATCATGAACTGTGACTGACAATTTTGTAGGATCTTGGCAAATGGTACATTGATGAGTCCACATACAAGAAGAGGGACTAAACCAGGAAGAACACCAACACCCACAACACCAAAAAGGACACCAACCGATAGAACAATTTGTACTGCAGAGAAGTCCATGACATATGAAACCACCATGGAAAATGCGATATGCATCAACCGCAATGTAATTCACAATTTCACCTGTTGAGTGTCTTCTCCATGCTGAGCTCGAAAGCTTTAGTTGTATTTTATACACTGCCACCATCAGAGCTTATCTCATCTTCAATCCTGACTTCCTGGAATAAAAAAACCATTGTCTCTGAGATACAGATTCAACCACTTTGGAGAGAATAAGAAAACCCACTATGGAAAGACCTTCTTTGATATTTTTATGCTTGGCTTCCCTGCTATTTGAGTAGTTTACAAAAGCATATAGTATTAAAGGAGAAATAGAAACGGCAATTGTTCTGAGTAATGCATAAAAAGCTGTTACTATGTTCTCTTTTAAGTGAGTTCTGACAACAGACCAAAGAACCAAGTTTTTGGTATTGTTCTTGCTCCTCTCCCTTACATTGGATTCCCATGCAAGCACAACATTTTGGTAGGCCAAGTCTTCTTCATCATCAGAAAGAAGTGAAGGGATGTCTTCAAGAGCTAGTGGCTTTGAGTAACCAAGACTGAGTAATGGGTTAACCCAAGAGAAAGTCAACTTGCTGAGAAATGTAGCACGCCCTAGTCCTGTTTGTTTAGTGTCAACTTCTTGATCTAACAGTGGCTCCGATAAACTTTCTGGCACACTTTGAGAGACAAAGTAACCAAGATTTTGGAAGGCACAAAAGAGAAGAAGGAAGTGTACAAGCCATTGTACTATATCAAAAATTTTTATTGCAAGCTTTCTAAACAGAATCTCTATGATGAGAGATGAAACCAGTACACAGGAACATGTCCACCAGACACAGTTCAGAATTTTGATCCAATTTTGTCTCTGAACAAGCAGAGAAACTGCCAAAGAAGTCCAAACAAATCCTCGGACAACGCAAGCTACCCAGCTCAGTTGCTTGGTGTTATCAGTTTTGACTATGAGAATCCACAAGCCAATACTGTAAAATGCAATGCTAATAACAGCACAGCAGATAGAGACAACAGGGAAAATCCAGCTTTTCCTGTTATTGCCACTTATAGAACTTCTTCTGATTAGAGTGATAATCATAGAGGTGTAGAAGACACAGATAAAAAGTAGATTTAGAGTGTCTATTGTGGTCCTTTGAGAACAGAAAGAAATTAAATCAAAATCCTTCAGACAAATCCATGAGAAATCATCTGCATATATATCCATTAAAGAGAAATCATCAATGTTTGATCAACAGTTTTACACGCAGCAATTCAAAGTTGGAAAAGTTATAACAAAGTTTCCATGAAAATCAACAACGAAAGCCAACTATCAGAAACGAGACAGAGATACTAATTACATGAGAAAGGAGCTTTCAAATTCTTTTTGTTGAATATAAAATGTGAACACGTGTTGTGTGACATAAATGGTGCAAAAAAGCAAGAAAACGTTACATATTATTATAGCAAAAGCAGATGGTAGTCGCATAAAAGCACCACCCATTTTAAATGCACACACACGAACAATTTAATTTTTGTACAAGAGAAAACACGAAGTTGCGTAGCATAAGCATACCTATAGCATTCCCAACGTGAGCCATATTTGGAGCTTTGGTATGTATTCTTCTTTTATGCAGCAAAGCAGCACAAATGTTTTAAATAGAAAAAATTATTCACGGACAGTGTTACATTTTTTTTAGCATAGATCATAAGTATTGGTGGCAACCTTGTTCGAGTCGTATAGGATTCTTATGAGTAACAAAACACTCAGAATATTTAACTCAGCTGCATGTTTTGACTCAAACTCGAAGTATCTAATTAAGCTAGAGCAACCTCAAATTGATCCACACGTTCGACGTGATACTTAAGTATTATGACACCTACAGTACACATATAATAAGTGATATGATATAATAAAAAGGAAAAAAATTACAAGTGTAATGCAATATTTGATACATATATACAAGTAGTTATAACTTTATATATCATTACTATTGTAATTGTTAATAAAAACATTGTATTGGTTAATTAACACTCAGGTTTATTCCTTAAAAAAAATAAAACACTCAGATTTATTCATCTAACTAGTTGTTGGTTTGAGTACCTTTAGCATGTAGTCATGAATTCAAAAGCAAAATAATGTCTATATAGAAAATTTGCCTAAGTAGTTAACCTGAGTGCCAACTAATCTCCTAAAGGAAATTAAAAATTGTGGTATTTCAGTGATTGATCTTTGTTAGAGAATCTGATTGATCACTTTTACTAGAAATTTTTTCTTTCAATCACATCTTTTTCATATACAAGACACAAACTCAAAACTTTACTTAAGAGGAGTCCAATATATAATCAACGATTTGTTGCTATATGTATGTTGCATTCAGTATATGCATATCCTCTTAAGTATATACTTTTTCTAGTCTTGAATATAAAAAAAATTATTAGCTAAAAAGTTAGTTTTTTTTTTTTGCAAAATAAATTTAAAAGTTAGTTAACACTATTTATTTTACTAATTTCATTAGAAAATATATTTTTTTTTTCTAAATTGTTCTTTGTTAAAACTTGATACTAAAAAAAAGTCATTAGAAATATAATGTTAATTAAATGAAGGATTATTTTTGGGAAAAAGATTCACTAAGATAAATTATTAAAATTTACCTATATTTTTTTAAGTAGCATGCATGAATCCCTGTTTTTATTTTTCTTATATTCAAAATTGCATGAAATATTATTTTGTAAATATTTAACTGGAGTCATCATCACCATCCTATGATAATGATATGTGATTATTGCATTTAGTCATTTACATTTTCTATTAATATTGCTTTATTATAAACAT
>PYAF01002543.1:1043202-1095455 GCA_007407185.1 Glycine tomentella
TTGTATTTACTGTTCAGAGTGTAGTTTAGCTCCTTAACTTTGAAAGATGGCACCATTCCTAATTCAATTGTCCCAATAGGAGGATGATATTGATTAATTCTCAACAAATTTATGTTATGAACACAAACAGAGAATTAAATGATTTTTATTTGGCCAACCTAAAGAGATTGAAACTTACCTCATGCATGTTCATTGTGCCTTTTGCTTCCAATACAATCAAACCAAAGGTTGGTCAGGTTGGTAAAAATAGGATTCATATTCCACAAAGGTATAAGTTATGGCTCTTGATGTGAAAATTTTTGTTGATAGATAATAAACGTAAATACTTTTAAGAGTTCTCTTTGAGTGATGAGTGTGCCATGTTCCTGGTAAGCCCCTAAGGCTTTGTTTGGGAGTTAGGAGGGGAGGGGAAGGAAAGAGATTCAAGGGGAAGGGAGAGAAGGAAAGGAAGGAAAATAAGGGAAGTTCATTTCTCCTTGTTTGGGAGTTAAAAATATATCAAGAGAGGAAAATAGAGAGTTAATAAGAAATTTTTACAATTTTTTCCTTATTTAAAAAATTAATACATTATATATTTTACACTGACTAGGGTAGGATAGTAATTTTATTAACACTGACTAGTATAATAATAATTTTAGTTACTTTTCCTTCTAAAAACTCCCCAAATAGGGTGGACAACAATTTTAAGGTTTTGGAGGATTTCGGAGGAGTTTTGAAAATCCTCAAATCCTTTCCCTCAAAAATTAAAATTCCCAAACAAGGGGATATATCTACATAAACCTTTTCATTCCCTCCCTTCCCCTCCAAAATCCCTCTCCCAAACAAAGCCTAAGACACTCACCTAAATTTTTGTTTATAAAAAAAATGCAATACAATCGGAAATAGTTAAAACTTCCTGCCAATTCATAAAATATTTTTTGCAGTATTCTTTTTGCTGGATCAAACTGAAGTATGTTAAAAGTGAAAGAAAAATGTAAAATTTAGGAGCCTCAGATAAATTATGAAAAGAGGGGATGCTGAATAAGGTAATATATAGCAAGGCTACAACGCACTGGGGGAGCGAAACTAGCGGTGTCATTTTTGTATGTTATTTGGAGCTTGATGCTGTTCTGTGATTGGAACTTTTACACAAGGTGAAATTTTACTGGAGCAATAATATTATGCGCGGGGAGTTATGATTGACATCTGGTGAAGGGTTTTCGTTTGCATATTAAGCGAGGGAATTCATGTACTAGTGAAATTTGGTTGTTATGGGTTGTTTGTTACAGGGATGCATTGTGCATGTAGAATATTGCGTATGTCTTTAGGTAGCACGCTTTCATGTTGTTTTTTTTTTTTTTTATATACATATTTTGACCAAATTTTGATACTTCTTGTGTCATTTGTTCTTTATTAATATATTTCTTTTGTCTGTATAAAAAAAATAAAAGAAATCTGTTAAAGTTGAACTACAAAACTAGGTTTTATGGAAAAGAATGCCACTCAAATATAACTGATGGACCAAACAAGCAGATGATACAAATAAAAGGGGGAAAATACGCACACAAAAAACTTGGGGGGAAAAACAATAATTTAAGGGACAATGATCATTTGTTTTTGTCACTTTACTGAGCTGAATTTGTCTTAGTAGCAGAGTCTGCAGCCAATTCGCACTGTATATAATAGTGAAATGATGGCCGAAATACTAAATTGATCAAAAGAAAACAAGAGAAGAATATGGAAAAACTAAACCAAAAAAAGAAAAGGGCCAGTCGATGTCATAAAGGATTGGAATAAGAACAATTTATAACCTCAATAAGCAGACAAGGTTTGATACTTTGATGTGTTTATTGGGTTTGCGTTTTACAATGCCCCGGCATGGGCAAGAAGTCTTGGATGGCCACAGTTAATTACTAAATGTTTTTTAGATCTCACTTCGAATTTCCATGACATCATTAAGCTCATAAATTCATGGTTTTTAAATTGCGTCAAACATAGTTGCAGTCTTGTCACGTTTCTTGATATTATGGTCTTACGAAAAATTATGAACAAATGAGATTAATATGATCACAATTGTAGTCGAAAACACTTAAAAACCTTGACATTGCAGTCAAAATCTGGATTGCCGACCGTTGTTTAAAACCGTGTTGGAAATTGAGACAGACATAAAGTAGTTACGTGAAGTGTAAGTAGCAATAAAGGTCCTTCTGTGGGGGTAGGCGAGACCCAGTTATCTCATCATTTCATGGACACAAGGTGGAACATATGGGGATGTAACATGTCCACCCTACGTGGGAGAAATTTCATGTTGCATAAGTGGCCCACCCATTAGGGCTTGGACTATTGAGTGTATGATACACTTTGGTGGGGACTTTTTTTTTCTTTTCTCTTATGATATTTTAATTTTATATTCCTTGTAATGGATTTTGTGAATGAAAGGTGCCAATGGTTGGCAAATTCTTGAGCTGTTTAGTCTATTTCATCTGTATCAAAGTTTCCTATTCACAATAACGGATTAGGGAGTGTGAAGAATAAATATGGTAATCGTCCATCCCTCCATTCTCCACCTTCCTTTTCATGTCCCTTTCAAAGTATTTATTATTTACTAAATCACATGATGAAAATTACTAACACGAACAAATTAGGCTAGTAATAATGTAATAATTATGATGTAATGCAAAAGAAGAAATAAAAAAGAATATAATGTTGGTATAAAAATTGAGATATGGAAAAATTATCATTGATATTTATATCCTTGAACAGTATTATCTTTTGGATTCAGTTTTGAACACTGACGTAAATTATTACTAACACATTCTTAAAGTTTCAATTTAATTAAAGATCTTAGTACTAAATGTATAATTGTGTTAAATAATTGAAAAGATTGTTTCGAGTAAAAAATATTTGTAACTAAACCAAAATGTTGATGATGACATAATGTTGTAGTAAAAAAAAAATCACGAATTTGCATGTTAAAGGTAAAAAATTTAATTGAAGTTCTACTCAAGTATCATCTAACTGCACACTGGCACAAGCGATTGTTTTTGTTTCCGATCTGAATGATCACTACCCTTTATGATGAATAAAATTGTTAGTTAATTCATGTTAGAGCTCGTCTTTTCCCAAATGACACACCATCAATTTTTCATTTTTGCTTTTAACAGCCCAACCACTTTTATCACAGGGATGACCAAACAAGATTTAAATTGCAAACGAGATTCCTATGAAAAGAAACCAACACATAGTTTAGAAACATACAATTGTCATGTCCTCCCAACACTTGAGAGGGCCAGCATCAATCGCATCAGAAAAGGAAAGAAAACATGTACTGTTTGTGCAAGTAGGGCACACTACTCAGCTTAGTGTTCAAATAAACTACAATGAACTTAATTAGTGAGTTTTATCATGTGTTACTTAGTACACCCTGTAAGTTCACCTAGTGCATGTTCCCTCCTAATTTGATATTTAAAGCTTATGGTCAACGGTGTACAAAAAACGATATAAAACAAAGCTAAAAATAATTGTTCAATCAATGCCTGCATGAAAAGAAGTTTATACAACGAAATCTTGCTGTTAGGACCCGACTTTCAGCATCCTGTACCAAATTAGCCACTCTTAGTCAAGAATCAAAGAGGACCCACGTACTTCTAGTGTTAGTTATCAAACTTATAAAATAAGCAGGACCCACGCACACAGAGAAAGATAATGTAATCTTCTAATAGAATGTTTTGGTCACTACCATGGACCTGATTTTCTCACACACACACAGATATATGTATGAGTAGAAGAAGCTTTTAGTGATTTGTGGGATGTCCAAACATGTATTAAGTGTAAATCATATCAAACTTATAAAATATAGTTGTTTTTAGATATCACAAGTTTTTTACACTTTCAATATGAATATTTAATGTAGTTGTATAGTTAAGGCTTGAATTTCAAATTCACTTATTAAGTTAAAAGTTAGAACAGCTCCATGCTAATTAATTGATTACACAAGGGTGTAACCAGGAAAGAAATACTAGGGACAAATTTTTTTAGTATCATTAACAATACAATTACAATTTCTTTTTACAAACAAACATAAAAAGTAACATTAAAAACAATCTAATAAAGTAAAATTCAATCGAACTTTTTTTAGTATGACAATAAATTGAGAATAAAGTTGAATTAAATTCAAATTTTAGCATATAAACTTCATATAATTAGAATTTTATTTTATTTATTTTATTTGTTTAATAATTCAATTACTACTTATGAGTAAAAGTGTCTAACATATTATAGATAGGGATAAGGACAAATAGTACTGAAATGCTTTCATTGTCCGTAAAGTTAAAATGTTAGGTTAAAAGATGAATTTTTTAGGTTATTTGTAAATATAAGACTGAGACCATGAGAGGGTCCAAGATAAAAACTAGAAGCTTGTTTTTTATAAATAAATAAAAGTTAACAAAGAAATATATGGTGGGTCGTCGATCCTACTCCTATATGCTACAAATAGATTTATTTTAATGGACATTGGATCAAATATTTAAAAGATAGATTATTTTTCTTTATACTGAAGTACTAAGATGTTTTACATCTTTGGGGTGGCTGCCCCTGCTGCCACTAACGTAGTTCCGCCCTTGATTTACACGTTCGGTGATATAAAATATAGTTTAATTAAGTTAAAATAAAATTAATAAATCATAAAATAAAGATTATACATGCTTTTCAAAATTACAAAAACATTAGCTTTACATATTATGAATGATAAATTTGATCTTAGCCAAAAAAAAAAATCATAAATTTGAGATAGATCGATGCAACTTACTTCAATAAAGCAAAAGCTGATGAAGGACAAAGAACAAGAGAGGATTATTATGAAAATATGCCATTGTATTGATATATTAATAATATAAATATCGATAAGAGATGATGAATGATTAAAAAAAATACTCTTATTTAAATTTATACTAGTATTGTGTGTTTAATTAACCAAGTAAATCTCAACCCCTCATAACTTCATACAAATCATTATTTCAAAAATACTGGTAAGTTAATTTAAATGTGAACGTAAATAGTCAGTTAATTTTCTTGACAAAGATTAATTATTAATAACATTAGTGAATACTTATTAATGAATTTTTTTTTACAAAGATTAATCATTAGTAACATCCTTAAATACTTCGTATTAATGTTACATTGACTAAAAAATGTGAGCATTATCTCTAATAATTATGATTAAGGATAGTTTAGGAAATGTAATTTTTTATATAAAATAAAAACTAAATAAGTTTAACTAACATTCTTAATAAAATTCTTAATAAATATGAAAGTATATATATTGTTACTTACTATTTGAGTCAAATTTGAGTCCGGAGAAAATATTGACATAATATTTCATTGCACATTTTGGTGAGCATTCTACTTGCCACGTGCAATTAAGTCCATTTTATAGTGATGCTTATTATATGAGTAGTTCATCTAATTTCAAACAATCACAACTGTTCTTAATTAAATATAGGTTAGGAGCACGAGAGTAGCGCATCGGACAAATTTAGGGCTTAGAAAATTAGGCTGTGCTGTTACATTTACAAACTTCGGAGTTCGGACTGTGAATTTTAATTTATAAAATAACATTTATGAAACTGAGATCATTTTGTCTCTTTTGAATGTTTATGTTTGTTTATGCGTTTGAATAAATTAGAACAGTAGAAAGACAGCTTGGGCGTGCATAGCATATACATTTATCTCATAATGCAATGGATTTAACCTTTTGGTTTAATTTAAGTTAAAATCTTATCACTATATATGACACTGCATTCTAGATGTTGAGATCTAATATCACGTTAGAGTTTTGTGCAAACTATTTTATTTGAATAGTGTATAGTGGGGTGCTCGAGTTGGATAAACCTCATTATATTTGCATGACGTTATTGGCATTGAGTCTGGAACACGTTTTGTCGGTAGGCTTCTATTATAAATAAATAACGATACATTTATATCATATTCTTTTTCCTAGTAAAAGCAAAAGACAGAGAAAAAAAAATATGTGTTAAAAAACAATCAATCCACCAAACTACTAGTTTAATGAGTTTTTTTAAGAGAGTTTAATGAGTTTTATACGTAGAAAAGCGATCAATGACCTTTATAGTGATAATTGATTGGAGTTTGCTTAAGTGCATGCTTGAACTAAAATTTATTCAAGTGCTTCCTTAATTTCATTTTAAACTGAGTTTTAAGATAAAACTACAACAGAACTCAATTTATAATCAGACCCAATTAAAAACTAAATAAAAAAAAACCCTTTAATTTTATTTTTTGAACCAACGTTGGGAACATCTAGCTAATCACAGCCTAATTGGTTTATGCCAACTGTATCCAAAGAAAGACAAAACATGAATGCGTAAAATTCTTTCCATTTTTACTAATTTTTCTAATATTTTATTGACTATCCCTTTTGCACTGTTTTGTTTTGTTTTTGGTTAGGTCACTCCTTGTGGCTTTTTAAAAAAAGATTTTTATTGAGTAAATATTAAATAAAATAATAAAATATTTAATATCTTAAAATATTTTCAAAAGAATTTAAAATTATTCTTCCAAAGGACAAGACACGTCTATAAATTTATACTACTTCCTTACTACTAACTGTTAGTACTAAGCAATCTTATTTAAATGTTAGTACTAAGCAATCTTATTTAAATCTTATTTAGAGCAGTGAGATCTTAAATTGAGATTTTAGATCATTTTTTGGTACATCTTATAATATCATATAAAATTGAATATCTATTAAGATTTGTGATATTTTTTCCTTTATTGGTAGATCTTTAATTGAAATCTTAGATAATTTTAATGCATCTCATGAATTTTACTTTTAAATATTTAAAATTAAATTAAATTTAATTAATAAAGCATGAAAAAATATATAAATATTAATAAAACATATAATTACTTTTAAGTAATTCATTTTAACCTTTTATTTCACTTTTTTTATTTTTTTTGTCTTATCACATAAAAATTATTTTTTTTGAATTCTATACAGATCTTCATAATTCTTGGAAAAGAACCAAATCTCCACATAGAGAGTGAGATATGCTTTCTCTTTTTAGTCTTGATATGAAAAAAAAAAGTTTTCAGTTAAAAATTCCTCTCCAAGATCTCCACTAAAATTGCTCTTAGCAATGAAAATATATTTGAAATAAGTATTAGTAGTACAAATTAAACAAGATTTTCCAAACTTAAAATTAATTAACATTTGCAATTAATTTTCTACTCCCATCAAACTAAACTAATAATAAAAAACTAATTGATCACGATGCAAATATCATGTGCTAAATAATATATAAGACACAAATTTAGATGAATATACGAATGATAAGGCTTTGTAAATAGCATGACTTTGTTGACTAATTAACACGCTCTCATATGATTTTATGCACGCTAATTTAGCATGTCCATTTTTGTCTTATACGATGGGCGAGTCGAAAGGCTAAGTTTGAATTATTCCTCGCTCCAGTAATTAAAGGTATAGGGAAATTAAGACACTAGTTAATAAATTAGAAGTAATTTTTTATTAAAAATATTATCTATATATTTTTATTATAATTTTTAAGAGTATAATTTCATACAATGTGAATATAAAAATTTTACACTATCAGGATTAAAATATACTTTAAACATTACTTTTTAAAATAATTATTATAAAAATTAAATTATTTCATTATATGTGACACCTTATGATTAAATAAAATGATAAAAAATTATACTACAAATATATTTTAAATAAATTCAATTTACAATACACTCCTAACATGTTTTTCCTATTGATTCTTTTATTAATATCTTTGGAAAATTATTATAAAATCCTGTATGACATTGACAAATAATAATTAATTCTTACGAACATTTTTAATAGCAATAAAAAAATATTAATTGAGTTATCTAGTGTCTGGCCTCGTTTAAGCCGAAGATATTATGATTTTTTAATCAGATCTTGCAAATAAGAAATGCTTTGTAGGTTTGAAAGCTACGGGATACGTGGCGTTACAATACTAAGACGACGTCGTTGAGTCACTGTCTATACCCTATGGTATTTAGCTTATAAAATTTGTGGTTAAGCCACTTTAAAAAATTGTTACAGTACATGTTAACCGTTTTTTTTTACAAATGGTTTGTTAACTGTATTAGGCTTATATTAACAGTTTAATAGTACATTATATTAATAATAATCTTATTATTACAAAGAATTAATATATATTGTTAATACATTAAATATTAATATAATGAGTTAGGTGTAAATTTACAATATTTATATTAAATATATATATAATGAATTTCAGTTTCAATTCAACCAGGTTAATATTCTATTCGATCATCTTCACGTGAATGAAACGAAAAAGAATAAACCTTTTCGTGGTACAGATCAAAACTTATACTATTAGGGGAGAAACTCCACCATTACCAAGTTAGATTATTACATTAGAAATTCTAAATAATACTTGAAGGAATGTCTAAAATATCAGTTAAAAACATACTATTATATTTTATGAAATAATTTAAAAAAAAACATTAGATACTTTTATATATATATATATATATATACACCATTTTATTAATAGTACTTGATAATCGATAAATCTAATTCAATTGATTAAATAAGATTATAAATTATTTTAAAATCCGTAACACTACCTTTAATTCTTATGAATAAAATAAATACTCATCAATACACATGTACCCTGTTATATATTTTTTTTGTTGCTAAAATTACAACATTGATGAATATTTTGAATTCATGAGAAGAAGTTGAGTTGAGCTGAGTGAGTGGATCCCATGAGCATGAACATGAACTAGTATTATAGTAGTATTGAATGTTACGGTGACGTGACGGTGCATTTTTAAAATTTAACCGCTATGGCATTTATAGCTAAATCCAAAAACATTGAATGGGGTCAGAGAAGAGGACAATAACCTTGAGCAATTTACGATCGATGGGATTCATCATTTTCTTCTATTTCATTTCTCACACACTTGCCCATGCCCATGTAATAACGCCACACTCCATATCTCACTTAATGCAGGTTTTATTATCATATAAAATATTAAAATGAGTCAACTTTCTTTTCTTTCACTGTCATACAGTACTAGTTTTGGAATAAGGTTTTTTTCACTTTCTTTTCTTTCACTCCATATCTATTGTTCTTTTGATTTGTATAAAATATTTTTAGGAAGTGTAGAAATGTAAAATAAAAACTCAATGTATATAATGATGGATATTAAATACAATTTTTAGAATTTAGCGTTTAAATAATAGAAACTTAGTTTTGTAAAATGTAGTAATTTTTTTATACTACAATTTAATATTGTCAGTTTTTTTCAGTTTGAATACATTTGTCTTTCTTGTAATTTAGAATTTTTTTTTCATTTTCTGAAAAAGAAATCATTTTAGTCTTTGTAAAAATGTATTTCTTTTATTTTTTTATCTTTAAAACATTTTAGATAATATTTTTTTATTATTGAATGTATTTTTTAACTGTTCAAAGTATTATCTAAAATACTTTAAAGATTAAAAAAATTATAAGGACTAAAATAAAAATTTATTAAAAAAAGTTAAATTACATAAACGAAAAATATATTTTAAAAAATAATTCCAACTTTTATTAAATTATCGTTTGAGTTAGTGATTGTTGCTATCCTTATGACAATATTAATCTTTCAAAGAAGTTTAGAAAATGATATCCATTTGTTAATCACTGATTCCATTATTCAATATTTTGAGGTAACAGTAAAACCAATCATAAGCAAAATCACGAAGGTAAGATCTGATAAAGGAGGAATAATAACGTTAGACATTAGATTCATGGGAGAGTACCTTTTAATTTAGACAATGATGAGCGAATCTCAAAATTCCCAATTAAACACCATAAAAAAGTACACACACCTCTCCATTTTAGTTGAGGTGATGATGTCACCCAGATTTCCCTCCCAAACTGTTTTGGTCTCAACTGGCACACAACTTTAGGGAGAAGCAAACTAGCACATTCGAATCATCACAAAACAAAACAAAACAAAACACCCTTTAATTTGAAATTTTAAGATGAGAAAAAACAAATACTACTCCTACGAGAAGAGATAATGTAGGTCCCCCCATGCACCCCACAACACTGTTATCTAAGCTATCTTCCCATTGCTCCAAGTAACAAATTGCTTCATTTGTCAGTGAGTTTTGTCATAATAAAATAACACAACCATAACACGACACTGTCCCTTTATTAATGACATATAAGTCATAAAAACATCAATGCATGCAGCTCAGAGCAGATCAGAAACCCCTTATAGATTTTGATACCGTTTTCTATAAGATCCCGCCCATGCATCATCATTTAAAATTCTTAGATTCACATTCAGAGCCTCAAACGATGCCGTTTCATACTATGAACAAAACTAAGGGGTGTATTTGAAATTAAGAAGAAAAGGGGGGCATGTTCATTTCAATACGTGACCACCCCTCGAAGGTGATTTTACAGCAAAAATCAAAACTTTGTAATAGAAGATGAGGTGGCTGCCAGATCTCTGCATTTCTTCATCTTACTGTTGTACGATGTACACCAAACCAGAGAGGAACACGATTGCCTTTTCTCCCAAAATTTATATTTTTCTTAAAAAGATACTATATAATATTAATATCACATAATATAGGTGTGAATGGTAATTTTTTATTTATAAAATACAATCCTATATACAATATACTCAGTGTAAAAATAAAGTTATATGGTCATCTGTTCAGAAAGTCTCCAAGTTGTTAGTTTTTATTACTTTTTAAATTATATTTATTATAATATATGAGTAATAATGTAAAATAATTTTTTAACCGTTAGTATGCAGAAATTTCACTCAAAATTTTTATACTGTAAACTAATAAAATAATATGACTTATAATAAGATTTAAAAAGTTTATTATGCAAATAATTTGTGACTAAATGAGAGTATAAAAAAATGTTGTGTATTATTTATTATAGGTTAATTTTTGTTTTCACCACACTTGGCGGTGTAAAATCAGTAAATTACTATAATATTTTTTACTATAATAAACCGCCAAATAAACTGTTCACGAACTAATTTTCTTTCGGTTTCTAATTATAGAGCAAATGAAGAGTTTGATTTTATTAATATTACGGTATTATTTTATATTTACCTTTTTATTTAAATTTTGTAAGTTTTGTTTTCTCTGTCTCCAACTCCATTGGTCACTAGCTGCAAAGCTGATATCTTTTCTCTTGCCCAGAAACCATTTTGTACTCATTACTCATTTTCTTCTCAACCAACACTGGTTTCTCTTTCAGGGTTGGCATATCTGTTGCTAAAGCCTCCAACTTTATTTCATTTTGGAGTTTCTCTCTGCTTGCCCCATTTTCATATTTTAATGGGGAAGAGGCGTTTTGATTGAAGTCGGTTTGCTCAGGGGCGTGTTATCGCTGGAAATCAAATTTTTAAGAGAATCTGAAGACAATAATTTGTAAGCAAAAAACATTTTTTTAATAAAAAAAAGTGTGATATTCTTTTTTCTTGTTTTTTCGCTGGTTGTTTCATTTGGCCACAGGGATTGTGCTTGATGGACAAATATAATATAAATAAATAATAATAAAGAAAATGAAAGTTTTGGACTGGATCTTATTCTGGCTTTCCCCCCCTATTTTTTTTCTTGTCTCCAATGATGCTTTTGACCTTCTAAACCAACAAAATGGCGGTTGCAAGTTATTAGTAAATCATACGTATGTTTGTACATACATGTATTTATTTATTTGCATTTCTTCTTCACACACCTATCTCTGCAATATTGCTGTATTATTTTTCTGATGTACGTTGAATCTGGGGCTATGCAGGGTAAAAAAATTGAGGGTGAACTTTGAAGGAGGAGCCAGAGAGTTATATCTCAAGTCATAATTATGTGTCTATGAGGTTCAGGGGAGTTAGGATGGGATTTTATTTTATTTTTTTGCTGTTGAATTAGGAAGGACAAGATAAGATACTATTTACGCAGAGGAATCTTTTGCGGAGGCTTCTATCTAAGTGTTTTCGATAGTAGAGCCAAATAGTTGGATCCAAATCACACACAGCCCCTTTACCTTTTTTGAAGCAGCTTCTTTTCAACTATTTTGACTTGGTAGGTGATTTGAAGGTACAAAAAGCACAACAGCTAGTAGTGGAGTGGAGTGAAGGGTCTCCTTTCAAATCTCTCATCTACTAGCAAGTAAAGCAGTAGTGTGCTATGTCATCTTTCACTGCTTTGAATCTTGTTGGGTTTTAGAAAGCTTGAAATGCATTTTGAGCTTGGTGCTGCTGCATCAACCTAGTCTTGCTTTCTGATCCACAAAAGGGTATCTGATTCTCCCCGGATTTTTATACTACTTTGGGAGGGTACTTGTAAAAGAAACAAGATTCTGTGAACGTTGGCGGAGGTTTTTACTTTTGAGTCTGTGATATTGATACATATGGTTTGAATTTGGTATTTAAGAATTTGTCTCTTTTATTGCCCGGTGGAATGTACAAGCATGTTCGTCATAAGATAAATAATAATTGTACTGGTGGGGCAGGCTAATGATTGATGATATGATACTGAACGTCTTCTACTGTTTCTCTTTCTCTTATATAGGAATTGGCAACCCACATGCTTTGGATGGTTGTTGAGAGTTCAATCTTTTGAGCAAGGAAGTTTTTGAGGCATTATTATTGGTGCTGATGAGTCGAGAGCAACAGAAGCGGGGGAAGCAAGAGAAAGGTTCTGATGGTGCTGAGAAGGTCATTGTTGCCGTTAAGGCATCAAAGGAAATTCCAAAGACTGCTCTTGTTTGGTCCCTCAGTCATGTTGTTCAACCTGGGGATTGCATTACACTACTAGTGGTTGTGCCTTCACAAAGTTCAGGTAATTCCACTTTTGCCTGCATTTGATATAGTTTTGCGCTTCTTTTTCTTGCCAGGTATTGTTTTTCTGGCAAATTGGAAAAATGGGAATTTGATTCCTTTGATTCAGATGTGAATATCTAACATGGTCAGTGATTTTTCATGTATATCGTCCTCCTTTTTTTATCATATAAAGGGATTGTTTCATGCTTTTTCCTTTTGAAATTGTGATGGCAATGTGGCAGGAAATAGCAAGAGTGGTTCTAAACTATGAACTTGTCAGTGTTTATTTTGTGGGAGTTTGAACCTTCACCATGGTATTCTGTGTCATTGACTGGTATTCTACTTGTATTTAGGCAGAAGATTATGGGGTTTTCCTAGATTTGCTGGTGATTGTGCCAGTGGTATTAAGAAGTACCCTCCAGGAACAATATCAGAGCAGAAGAGTGATATCACTGATTCTTGTTCTCAGATGATCCTTCAGCTCCATAATGTCTATGATCCAAACAAGGTTAGTAGCCTTGATGTATATGAGGTTCATGCAAATTGAATGTTGAGGTTGTATCCTTATTCCAATCTTTTCCCCAACAGATAAATGTCAGGATTAAAATTGTTTCCGGATCACCTTGTGGAGCAGTGGCTGCAGAAGCCAAAAAAGCACAAGCCAATTGGGTCGTATTAGACAAGTAATAGTCTCTCAGCTCTTATCTTTTCCTCACTGAGAGGCATGCTATTTGATTATATCTCCATTTTTGGCTTATTGTTTTGTTGTTTACCTGAGATTATAATTGAGTTTGTGTTGTTGGCTTTTGGTGTTGCCTTTTTTGCAGACAGCTCAAACATGAGGAAAAGCGATGCATGGAAGAACTGCAGTGTAACATTGTGGTTATGAAGCGCTCTCAACCTAAAGTACTGCGCTTGAATTTGATTGGACCACAAAAGAAGGATGTTGAAGAAGCAGGTTCATCACCTTCTGAGCAAGATGACATGCCTGAAAACCGAACCAAAATAAAACTTGATTCCTTAAATTCTATCAAAGGACCAACTGTAACTCCAACTAGCAGTCCTGAGCTAGGGACACCATTCACTGCAACTGAAGCTGGTACTTCATCAGTTTCAAGCTCTGATCCAGGAACTTCACCATTCTTCATCTCAGAGATGAATGGTGAGTTCAAAAAAGAGGAAACTATCAAGGAAAGTCAAGAACTGGTTGATACTAATTCAGACACAGAAAGTGAAAGTCTGTCCACATCTTCAGCAAGCATGAGATACCAGCCATGGATCACAGAATTGCTTTTACATCAACAATCATCACAACGCAATGAAGAGAGATCAGATATATCTCATGGTATGCCTCAAGCATCTACAACCAGAGCTTTCCCAGAAAGGTATTCTAGGCTTGATAGAGGAGCTGGATTTGAAATCTCAACCTATAGAAATGACATGGATTTCAGTGGAAATTTAAGAGAAGCAATAGCATTATCCGGAAATGCCCCACCTGGTCCCCCTCCATTATGTTCAATATGTCAACACAAGGCACCTGTTTTTGGAAAACCTCCAAGGTGGTTCACCTATGCGGAGTTAGAACTTGCTACTGGTGGTTTTTCACAGGCCAACTTCTTGGCAGAAGGAGGGTTTGGATCTGTTCACAGAGGGGTCCTACCAGAAGGACAAGTCATTGCTGTCAAGCAACATAAATTGGCTAGTTCTCAGGGTGATCTTGAATTTTGCTCAGAGGTGGAAGTCCTGAGCTGTGCTCAGCACCGGAATGTTGTTATGCTCATTGGGTTCTGTATAGAGGATAAGAGAAGGCTACTGGTTTATGAGTATATATGCAATGGATCATTGGATTCACATTTATATGGTGATTTCTCTTGCTCCCATACCAAATTATCTCATGATAGAAATATATTTAGAATTGGCCTGAACTTAGTGAAGATTGTCAAGTTCTTAAGTATATATCATATATCTAAGTGTCATTAAACAATTGGAAAATGATAATTTAAAATCAATTTTTGGTTTATAAATGGATATGCCAAGTATCATAACATTGTCTTTAAAGGCTATATATTCATGCATAGTATGTTAACATCATGATACTTTCATGTTACATTCAGTGATATGAATATGGTGACTTGATTGTAAATTGATTTAATACTTTGAAGTATTTCAGGGCGACAACGGGATACATTAGAATGGTCTGCACGGCAAAAAATTGCTGTTGGAGCTGCTCGCGGTTTACGATATCTTCATGAAGAGTGCAGAGTGGGTTGTATTATCCACCGTGACATGAGGCCAAACAATATTCTCATAACTCATGATTTTGAACCTCTGGTAGGTTACTGCTTTCCTTCCTTTGTACAACACCGTGTCATAGTTTACATATTGAAAGACAGCATTACTTCATTATTGAATGTTCATCTCTCTGCAGTTCTTTTTCTTGCCTCAAATTTTCTTAAAAAAAAAAATACTTATGAAAGGAAAAGGGTCATGGATTTTTCAGTTTCCTACGGATCACAATCTTAAGCGTGAGTTGAGATGAATCAAATGTGTGCTTCATTTTCTAACAGTATTGTAATTCTGCTGAATTATGTTATGTAAGGTTGGCGATTTTGGACTGGCGAGGTGGCAGCCTGATGGAGACACAGGTGTGGAAACTAGAGTGATTGGAACATTTGGGTAAGTGTTTTATTGATCTTGAAACAGTTTCATCCTTAAATTTGTATAAGCAATGTGAGATAGCAACTAAGCTGTGCCATTTCTGTGTAGGTATTTGGCTCCTGAATATGCTCAAAGTGGCCAAATCACTGAAAAAGCTGATGTTTATTCCTTTGGGGTGGTATTAGTGGAGCTTGTTACAGGGAGAAAAGCTGTGGATCTCACTAGGCCAAAGGGGCAGCAGTGCCTTACTGAGTGGGTAAGTCAAGAGTATGAGAATATCTAACTTGTTATGTTATTGGATTGTTGGCACCATTTCAAGAGAGTAAATAGTAACATTCATGACTCCAATTGACAAACATAAAAGCTTGAATTTATTTTGTTTTTTATGACTAGCCTTGCCTAATTGTGTAAACTTTTGAATATTAAACAGGCACGACCACTGTTGGAAGAATATGCCATTGAGGAACTGATTGATCCGAGGCTTGGTAACCACTATTCAGAACATGAGGTCTATTGTATGCTGCATGCTGCATCATTATGCATACAGCGAGATCCTCAATTTAGACCACGCATGTCACAGGTAAAGGAAGTTTTGAACCCTCCTGGTTTTTTGGCAAACTTGGCTTGCTCCTAAGAACTCACAATTGCATATTTCTTGGAACTTGATCATGTTAAACAGTTATAGGTAAATATCCTACACTGCCTATAGGAAAAGGCTAACTGCATGCATGTCTTGCTCAAAAGGATTATAACATGTTCTCCGAAATATCAGGAGGCTTGTATAGTAATTCCTCACTTGCGTGCAGTGCACTTTCTTCTCAACTTCCCCAAGTTCCTAAAATTGCTCCACTTTCCACTTTAATAATGTGGGGTATTTAAATAATTTGTTACAATTGCCAATAAAAGCCAAGTTTAATGGCTAGTCTTAGGCAAGACTCTTTGGTTACATTTTTTTAATAATATAATATGCTCATTGCTGAAATACTAAAAGCTTAGTTGTTTGGACATGTTTCTGCATTCTAAAACAATCTAACTGTTTTTGGCATACTTGTGGTTTTTTATTGAAGGTTCTCCGAATACTAGAAGGTGACATGGTGATGGACTCCAATTACATCTCAACTCCAGGTTATGATGCAGGAAACCGGAGTGGTAGACTTTGGTCAGAGCCGTTACAAAGGCAGCACCATTATAGTGGTCCCCTTTTAGAAGAGTCTCTGGAGTCCTTCAGTGGAAAGCTATCCCTTGACAAGTACAAGCCTTCCTATTGGGGAGATAGGGACAAGGCTAGGAGGCCTTCATGTGAAGATGACAACATCTGAAGTGATTGATGATGAAAATTGCATTCTTGTTATGCTAAATATAAAATATGGTTGTTGCCCGCCTATTTTGTTGTTTCTTATTTCCTTTTTTTGTGCAATGGGATCTAATTTTGCATCTGTATAGCAGAGTGAAAGTAGGATTGGCAAGTATAGAAAAGTTTTTGGAAAAAATTCAGGAAATCATGTAAACTAGTGTCTGAATGACCTTGACAGACCTAACTGCTGTCTATATGGTCTTCACTCTTCAACTCTCCCTAATCTATTTTATGTTCCCAACTATTATGATTTCAATCAATCTTCACGTAACATAACATGTAATTCAGTTTTATTAGTTATTTTTCTTAGTAAATTGAAAAACTCAATTATGTTACGTGAAAATTGGTTGGATTATTACATAATAGATGTAATAGTCTCGGACTATATAATAATTTTTCATCTCTTTCTTTCTCTCCTCTTGTTCCAGTTCTTGTTTGTGCGTGGACATGCATGCATTGAGAAGTGAACAAACATTAGCTGAGATTGTCATCTGAACTAGCAACAGTGAGAGCACCACATGTCCACATCTGTTAACTTTAAGAACTTGTGATTTTTTTATTCAAATTTTTAACTTTGAGAAGCATGCAAAATCAAAACACCTTGATTGGCTGATTATGAAAATGTTATTTTTTTTTTCTTGAGCTCTTGACTTTCGTAGCATGTAAAACAAAATTTATTGGTTGGCTGATGGTGACAGGACTGTGATATTCAGACATAATGCAATCAAGAGACATGTCAAGTGTCTTGTTTCCCGGTTATGTATTGGCAAGTTATAAACAAAGAGACTCCACACCTTATCCCGAGGACGACTCTGTCTTATTCTTGTCCATATATATCTTATTAATCAACATCGGCAAAAAAAACTTTGCAGAACCCACAGCTTTGGTTCTTCCAATATTGTGGTGTAAGTTTCAAAAAATTTCATGCATACATTTTACAATTAGGGCCCATAGCTAGAGATGACAATTAGACTATGAGCAGTCACAAAATGTATTTTTGGATTAATTAAGTTTTTAGTTTTAAAATATTTTAAAATTTGATTTTAGCTCCCAGAACAAAATT
Organism: Glycine tomentella; assembly: GCA_007407185.1. Lineage (NCBI taxonomy): Eukaryota > Viridiplantae > Streptophyta > Magnoliopsida > Fabales > Fabaceae > Glycine > Glycine tomentella. The sequence continues at coordinate 1,061,139 of PYAF01002543.1, forward strand.
GACTAGTCATGATTCCTATATTTTCTCTTATTAAGGTTTTTAGTTTCTTATTAGAAGTTTGTCCAGTTAAAATCTTAAATTTTTAAAAATTCAATTTTTAGATCCTAAAATTCCATTAAATAAATATTAAATTTTAAAATTTTTACCATAAAATTTTTATTTAAAAATTAAATCAAAATTTTAAGAAAATTAATGACTTAAAATTTAATTAATCCTATATTATTTTCAATGGCAAGTTTGCATAGTTGACAATGAAAGTCAAATTGTTAAAGAAAGCAACATATAGACCCATATAATTAAGGGCGGCGATAAGGTCATGCAGTATTTACAGGGCCTTGCGTACAGTCAACAATTTTTTAACACATTGGGCGCGTGATGGACAAGTGCGCCATTTAGGGTTCCTTTGTCGGAAGAGAAAAATAGAGCAAAGAAAATAGTGAAGAAAGCAAGTATGATTAAGGAAATATATTTTTTTATTTGTTTGGATTGAAAATAAAAAGAAATTTTATTTTTTAATAAAAAATTTAAATTTTTACTTCATTCTATTTTCTTTCCAATTCAAATTTTAAAATTTTCTTTCATTCTCTATTTTTCTTTCATCCAACCAAAAATATAGTTAACAATAAGAAATTGGTCTAACTAACTTGAATTAATTGTTAAATAATTGACTAAATTGTAATTTTGTTATCCATTTAATTCTTGATTTATTAAACAACTAACTATTTTAACGAATTCACAATTTTAATCAATTTTTAATTTACATATATTTTATTTTGTTTCAGTTAAACCTTATATCTAAAATATTCACTTAAGTTACTATAAAAATAATTTAATAAATTGATATATATATATAAGTATGTGAAATTAAAAATTGGATTAAAATAAGTGACCAAAATAATGAAGAAGAGAAAACAAAAAGATAAAAAATCATAATTAAATGAAATAATTAATGGGAACTGTTGACTCATGATTGTTTAAAGTTTTAACGGTGTATGATTAACGTGCACACGCCGTAACATACACTCCCGCCATGTGAAGTCTCTCTTTTGGCCGTTTGGCGCCAATTTATGGATTGTGGGAAGCAAAATGAAAAGCCTTCCTTCCCTGAGAAACATAGGTGGGTGGTGGTTGTGAATGAGTGAATCGTTAGTTATCAATGGCTTCAAGCTCTGCGGCTGAAGGAGTATCAATGGGCGACGATTACGAAACCTTGATTGCAACCACCGATGTGGAGCTTCTGAAGCGAGCGTGGCGCAACGAGAAGGCAGCCCCTGAGATTCTCCGCTACGAATCTGATTTGGTTTCCCGAGTCAAGAAACTCATTCAACTCATGGTGCGTAACCTTTACTTCTCACACCTCAAACCCTAACTAACTAACTTTGATTTTTATTTGTGCAGGAAGAAATTGTGGAGGAGAAATCCAGTGACGGTACTAATCCTCTTTCAGTGTCTCTGTATCAGATGGACTTGGATAGAACTCTCTTTCTGTTAAGATCTTATCTCAGGATCCGCATCCAGAAGGTTACGAACTTAGAAATTCCATTGTTATGTTTATGCCTGTTAAGTCTGAATTGCTTCTTTAGGTACGAAATTGCAATTGCGGTTTCGTTCTTGACATTGTTGGTAATTATGAACAAATATGAGTACTGAGGTATTTAAAAGCGGTCGGCAACCGTGATTTTGGCGGCAAGGTTAGGGTTTTTGAAAACCATGCCTTTTTTACCGTAACATCTATGTTTTTCTAAGTGTTCGCGAGGCAATGCGACTGCAATTGTGGCTGCATTTGTCCATGATTTCCCGTAACATCAAGAAAGGCAATGAAAACGTGTGACTGTGACCGTCACTGCAATTTAAAACCCTTGAAAACCACCGGCGTGGCCGCGAAGAGCCGAAATTCCTTGATGTTGCAACAGCAATTGTAGCTGCTAACCGTTTTTTAAAACCTTGGGAAGGAATCAGGGGTAAAATAATTGAACTAGTGAAATTTATTGTAGTCTTTTATTAACTTCAAGTATGAGCAATGGCCGTGTGAATCTTCGACTAGACATAAATTGAATTTTCTCCGTGGACTCACTTTTGGCAGATATTTTCTCCCTTATAATAGTTTTGCGGCTTTCATTTTACTACCTGTATAATAGGTTATAATAATAAGGTATCTGGGTATGTATTAGTTGCTGAACTATGTGAAGACTAGGCGCAGGCTGGGAATTGACTTGACTTATTGCTCTGTTCATTAGATTGCTGTTTGTTTAATTTTGTAGCTGTGTTTTTATTGTAGATTGAAAAGTACGTGTTCCACATCCAAAAAACTGAAGAACTTAGGAACAGGCTATCTAAAGACGAGAAAGATTTTGCCAAAGCGTAAGGCTATCCTTTATTTTATTTTATTTTTGATAATTTATTTTTCTGACTAGCAATGCGTTTTAAGTTGTAGGTAGCATTGAAACATACTTATTGTGGTTTCTGAATCTGATTTTCTGGTTGCAGGTGTGAAAATGACCTAAAGCAACATCTGGATGAGAGCGTTCTGTTGAAGTTGCCTAAAGATTATAAGTCTGTTCTGAGGCAATCTTCAATGAGTGAAGAGGATGACATGGGTAATTTATTATTCTCAGAAGTTAGAAGACAATTTAGGTTATGTTATTTCATTATTTCTTTTGGATCATTGTGTGTATCTTTCTGGGTAATCAAATTTGTTTTGCCTGAAAATCACCAGTCTGTTGTGAGATAAAGTTTGTTACCTTGTTAGCATTTTAGTAAGTAGCTTGCAATAATTTACATTTCTTCGATTGAAGAGTCCGACAGTCAATTGTAAGTAGAGTCTTAGATGGTCTTTTAGGATTAGTTTCCATGATTTCTCATTGTCTCTTAGGATTAGTTTCCCTTATTTCAAACACATAAACTCATTGTAAGTTTTGTAACATATCTCAGTTAATATGAATTAGTGTTTCATTCTTTTTTCTCTCTCTTCGTCCCTTTGTATCTATAACCCCATAATTTCAACAACTAAACTGATGACACTAAATAAGTGTGCAGTAACACTATATTATATACTGATGGCTATAATGAGATTTTTTTAATAGCCCAGTAAATACTTCACGATCTTATAACTGCCCTTGCTTTCACATTCTTATAACAAATACCAGAAGGCTGCTAACCTTGTTTATCTTTGGTAATAACATGGAAACCTACAAAGATGAAAAGAGAAAGGATGAGGGATTTTTTTTGCACACATCAAATTATTATTCCCAGTTAAACTTTGATCACTTTGTTTGATTAGCTATCTTATTAACATTAAATGGTATTTCAGTATAGATAGCTATTGTATATTTTTCTCTGTTCACACGCACACATATATTACTATTATATCTTGTTACCTTGTGACTTGGAAGCCCCCAATTTTAAATCCACTTGGTTGGAGTCTGATACATATTGGGTTGCCCTTTAATTTTATATCCTTTTGTGCATCTCAGTTACTGTGGATTATTTTACGTGAAAAACCATGTTAGAGTTAGAGGAGCTTCCTCATTTTCGCCACTTGTGTTTTTTCTTTTGCTAACTGAAGTCTTTCATTGCTTCATACTTTAGCCTTTAATCTATTATATGTTATATCCTTGAGAATATGATGTCCTGTGACATAAATGAACCATCTGTTTTGACAATTATTTTGTTTGTATATTTCAGTCCCAGAACCACAACTAGACACATTTGTTTTGTGTAGAAGTAAAGAGTATCTCATGGGCATTCAGCTCGAAGATGGACCTCTTGATGACAGGCAAATTCTCTTGTACTTGAATTAATTAATTCTGCTCTGCCTTGAAAAAGGTTAAAAAAAAGTTTAATCGATTATTCTCGCAGGTCGAAGCTGTTCGAGATGGAGCCAGGTGTCCTCCACTTCATATGTTACAAATCGATAAAGGCACTTGTAGAGAGTGGTAAAATTGATCTCCTTTGATAAGTTTACAATGATGCTTGTGAAATCCCGGCTACCCTTTGTTCCTAAGGGGTTTCTTTTTCCTACTTTTCAATTCTGAAGTATGGAGCTGATTTAAGATGTTGTCAAGTAAAACAATTCCGAACTTATAGAGGTGCAAAATTTTGACATGGTGGTGTCACATGAAAAATCAACATGACATGATCTCATGTTCTAAAGCGCGTTTCTCACTTTTTCGTTGGTATTCCTTCTTTGATCTCCTTCTAAATGTTCTAAAACGCGTTTCTCATTCAATGTCGCAATTCTCATGGAGATTGCTCATTTGGTTCATATGGATATTTTTGGTATTAATGCTTGGTTTATAACTTTCTTACTACCTTAAATGATTAATGCATCTCTCCCAATTCTTTTATACCATTTACCTTTAGTCCCTTTTGGATCTTGTAATTTTTTGTAATTTTTTTTTTCATTTCATTGACAAAAATATCTTACTTTACAAAAAAGTGTAAGCGATTTTTCTTTGTTAACTAAAACGTATTAACTACATGCATACATTTTTTTTCATTTTGCATGAAACACATCTTTTTTAAAAATGACAGTATTTAACAATATTTTTCTCAAAATATAACCAATGAGTGAGAAAAAAAAAAAACTTTGAAGGCCATAATATTGCTGTGACAAGTACAAATGACCCAACTAGAGACTCACGGTAAGAGAATCACCATTAAATAAGGTACACAATGCATGGAAAAAAGTATAAAAAATGACTTGAAAATAATAAGTAGTTGATAGAGGGAAAAAAGGTAAATGCTTGTAATATTTATAAAAAAATATTTTATTAATGATCATAATTTCAAAATATGAATTATTAAATATGGTTCATTTAATTTTTTTAAAACGAAGACCTGTATAAATATTGAAGCAAATTACATTAACACCTACTGAGGTTTTTTTGAATTATACAAAATATCCCTCTTTGTTTAATGTTTACAAGAGAACTTATGAGTTAATAATTCTAAGTGTTAAAAAACTTTCCGTGTAAAGAGAAAATTTTCGTTTCCAATTAAAATGGGTTATCGAAGAAAAAAGTTTTATTGTTTTAAGAGCAAAAGACAACATAATCAAGCGTCAAAGTGTAATTTGCCCTTAAAAAACTTTACTACTCACTGATGTGGTTACCATTTACCATAAAAATATATGCAGAGAAGTTTTACTGCCGATAGGGACAAACATTTTGCAACATTCTGAATTTTTTAAATTCCAATACAGTTCATGGTTCTAGCCTTCTAGGCATAACCAAAACAACATTTTGCAAAATTGGCCAAATTCCAATCTTTCCTACATGTTGCGACTCCTCTGTATCGAACAACCAAATTATCCGGAAACTGTCTAGCTCCCGTTTCTCCTAACGCTTCCTCATTTTAGACCTTGCATATCTAAAGAGCACGGGTAAGAGGGGAAAAAAAAGGAAGTTAGAAAGATGAAGGATCTAATCATTGCAGAATAAAAATTAATAGTTCATCAGGTTAGAAGATACTCAATGTGCATGCCACCCCGATCTGATGATGGCAGCAAGCTTCCCTGAAGCTCCTCCACAACTTTAGCAGCTTGGTCTGTTTCCTGTCAAAAGAAGAAAGATTGATAATATAATCAGTGAATGAGAAAAAAATCAGGAAAAGGTTATTTGACAGATAAGGTATGCTTAACCATACTTTGGTGGCAAGGCAATAGAAGAGACAATGACCTAAAACAACCAAACAACCTTTTCCCATCTAATGGTATGCCTATGTCATGATGTTCTCATATTTCATATTTCTAAAAAGTCAATTGTTCAGGAAGCATGAGAAAATAGCAGCATGGAACAGGGTTTGCCCAATTAGAATTTGTGTTCCCTGAGTGAAGTCCTCTTGATCAGATTTAGTTCTATTAGACATTCCTGGATGGCTGAGGATGTATAGCTCTAGTTTCTAGATGGTTTTCTTACCTCAAACAGACACATGAAATTATGTTTTCCAGAAACATGATTCAAAATTGATGACATGAACAATCAGTGATCTAATGCTATACAGAAAAGGTAGAGTTTCTATACAAAGAACTCAGCAAATCACTCCCAAAAAAAATGATGGAAGTAGCCCTCATTATTACTACAGGTTTAATCTATCATTTCCTTCCCTCCCTTCCTCCACCCTTATTTTTCTCTCCCTTGAACATCCACACACAATATATGAATATTATAAATGCCAATTATTTTAACAAGATACCTCAAAATGCAACAGAGGCACATGCTGACTTACCTCAAAATCAACAAATGCAACAGGCATTCCTCCTCTGGAACGCATTTTGACCATGTTGAATCCAGTATATCTGAAAAAATGGATTGAAGACATTAAGTTTTATGATCAAATCAAGTAGATGAAGAACATTGCAGGAACTATATATAACAAGAATTAGCATGTTCAGCAATGGTCCAATCTGAATAACAGAGGCCCTTTGCAGATTCATCAACAAGAGAGAAGGAGAAACTCACACAGAAAAAGCCTGCTTCAATTCATCTTCAGTGCAATTAGGACCAAGATTTGCGATAAAGAGAGTGGAACACAGTCCTCCAGCACTGCCCTTTCCATGTTGATCCTGCAGCCAATTTGAAAGGATCAAACTACACAGAATTTCATCTTTTGTTGAAACACTGAAGGAAATGACATGAGGGACTGCATTTAAAGCAGAAGAAAATATTGGATGGTTTCTACAAATGCAATAAGTTGAAGAGTTCCAAATTATTTCTGATTTTCATTTGAACTTACCACAGATACAGCATTGTCAGAACCAACAGCAGTTTCATCACTGCATACAAGCAGAGAATATTATAGACTTAGTGAACCACTAGAAAATTCAAAGTTTTGTTATAACTTTATCATTCTTTTTTTTGTGTATGTGTTAACAACTTGCAAAATTTTGATCGTTTAGCTAAACAGTTATTAAATTTATTGTATTCTCAACCTTGTCATGATTGCTAAATCACCCTGGTTGTCGCCACTGTGTGATGGTTCATCAGGCTCACTGTCACCTAAATGTGAAAGATGTGTAGGTGAGACACAGAAACAAGAGGGCCAAGAATATGAAACCTAAGTTCCCCATGCTGCTCCCCTCCCTTTTTTAATTTCTAATGTCACCCACCCCATTTAAATTGACAGAAAAGGACAATTAGCTATGGGTGCATACAATAAAATGGCAACAAGCTAGATCATAGTCATTTCAGAATACACACACTTAGCATTGAACTTAATAAAGTAATGTTACCATCATCACTTGATGATCCCTGAAGATCGGGCTCCCCTTTGGACCTTTTATCTATAACCACGTAGGCTCCACCACCTGTGCAAAATAAAAATCCAGTAATCATCCTAAAAAGGCAGTAAAACAAAAGTAAAACAAAATGAATTCCTCTAGAGTTCATCAAAAGAAATACATAAAAGTTCAAAAATTGGGGGGAAAATGGAAGAAAAGTTGCTTGAAGGAAAAACTGAATGTAATAAAAGTGAAAAAAATGAGAAGATATCCATATGCTATAATATGATTTATAACTTGATGATACTCTCATTTTCCATCACTCCTTTTTTGGTCATATGATATAATATGCATATAATATATATACCTGGTTTACGCTTCCTCCTAGAGTTTGACCTGGCAAGTTCAATATGTAAAACAGATCCAGTCTGAGGATCAAATTTCACACCCTGATAATGATCAAAAAAGAAAAAAGGAATTAGATAGAAGACCAATTTCTATAAACTGCAAACATCTTGTCAGTAAAATATGATCAACAATTTCTTTTAACACTCTATCATAAAGCCCACTAACTCTAAGGATTTCTTTTTGAGTATCTGCGCAAGGCCGGTGCAATTTTCACTTAAGTTTTGTTTGGATAAATTTCTCAATATACACTTATAGGAGAAGAAAATAAGAAGATAAAATGACTTAAACTTCTCTCATAAGCTAAAATTAGCTCACGCGGAAGTTAAAATCAATTTTTTGGAAAAAAAGCTAAATGAGAGAGTTTGTAGAAACTAACTTATAAGTTAATTTTATGTTGGGAGAAACATAATTCATTTTAGGTTCTTATTTTCTTCTCAAGTGCCTATTGAGAAGTGTGTGCAAACAGACCCTTAGTCCAAAATGATAATTCTAAGGAACAAAAATGAAAATCACTAAATTGAGTAATCAATGACTAAATTCCTAACTCTAACGGTACTCACATTCAAGGCGTGCAACGCTGCCATTGCCGATTGGTGGTTGAAAAACGTGGCGAACGCTACGACCTGAAAAGGAAAGCGAAATTTTATTCAATACATACAAAATTCACGAGCTTCAATATCAATGCATAATAGTAGGTGAGTAAAAAGGAACAATTCACGAGAAGGAATGGTACCTGGTTGGCGCGGCCGGTGTACTTGAGTTGGCAGGAGTCGAAGCCAGGGCGGCGGCGAAAGAGGTTGTGAATCTCACGCGCCTTCACGTCGTCTGGGAGACCGGAGACAAATAGCGTGTTGATGTTGCTCCGCTCATCTTCTTGTTGGTAAAGGTAGTACGGATCCAACGGCGGCTGAGCCATGGGGGCCGTCGTCTGCCACGGCGATGGTCGACGCTGGAGAAGGTCCGATGACGCTAGCTTTTCTTTTGTACAAACGAAACAAAATTCTTTTGTATCAGTGTCGTTTATTTACGAACCAGAGGAGTGTTACTGTTATCTCTAAAACACTGTTTTTAACCCACTATTTAATTAATTTGTTAATAATTAAATTAAATTTTAGTACATATTCATAAAATCATGAGCGATGTTAATTAAATGAAGAATTATATTTATTTAATTTTGTAAATTTTTAATAAATTTTATTTTATAATAACAAATGAATTTAAAAAAATATAAATTAAAATATATTTTTTTCCTAGTAAATATAAAAGTATTTGAAATTTGTTCATACAGACTACATGCATTGTTTTTCTTTACCATTTATATGCACAACTAATGAAAAACAATTTCAGATTCAGATGGTTATGTATCAATGTGTAGATAAAAAAATGATATATTTTAATTTTTTAAGAGTTGTTTAAGAGTTGTTTCCACCTAAACAAATTTTTATTTTTTGTTTAATTTTGTCAGGTGACGAGCTGATGATGATACAACAATCAAATCTAAAAAATGATAATCTTGACAAAGAGAACTAAGACAATGAAGAAAAAATGGTCAAAACTGCAATAGATTCCTAACTCATGTAGTGATAGACAAAATTACAATTTACTATGTGCATAATTTACCGAAACCTATATATAGATTGGTTTATCACCATTTACAAGTAATCTAGTTTAGTTTAGGCTCTTCATTTGATATGTCTCAACAACTTGTCTCCATTTTATAAAATTTAACCTATATCCTTAGCGATGCTTTCTCTAATTTTGTACTATCTCACTAAAAAATAGTATTAACTTCGAATATATAATTTCAAGAAGTGAAGGCGCTCCAATTTTTATATGGCATCTTTTAATAAAATGGATCCCCAACGTAACCAATAACGTATTTAAAAACTTGTTTAGGATGGAAGAATCATGTTTGGAATGGAGTAACTTCCAAAAATCATATCTCAAAGGTGGAATCAAACGTGCTATAATAGTTATTCCTGCGTTAATTTGACATGATTTTGCATTAAACTTGGATTCCGGATGAGAAATCAAATGCACATTTAAAGTTGTTTCAAATTAAACCAATTCTTTAAAGTGAAATTAAATATGTAATTTTTACATAAGATATGTTAATTGATATTTCAATGTGATGTTCCTGTTGTGATGTGTATATCTATTTGGCTGGAGTGACCAGTCCTTTTGATTAACTCGTACCTCTTTAAACTTACGGAGAATAAAAAAAATACTATAAGGAATGAATTTTGAAATTAATATTTTTCTACTTTCTAATTTTATTTTATTTTTGCAAGCAACAGATTAGATGTTTTCTCCAATCTTTTATTTCTTTTCTTAGGACACGTGGGGTGCAACCATTGTTTAATTATTTGAAACTAAATATGCGTGGAATGACATTTTATACCATATGCTCAATCAATTAAATTAAATTCATTTAATTAATGTGCGTTTCATATGTAAATTAAAAAAAAGATGGTAAAATACCTTGAAAAATGAAAACGATTTCTTGTTCCACCAATTGTGTGTATATCCACAGCTAAGAATAATATATCTCTCACCCCAAAAGAAATAACAAGTGTTTATTTTATGATTCTTGAATGCAAGCAAGGTTAAAACATAATTATTTGGAAATAAAGGCTACATATTGTAGTTCTAATTATCAAAATAAGGAGTGGTGAACCATCATCGGTTTTCTCCTTATCATGTATGCCAACTTAATTAGGGTCGATCTCAATTTTCTTGATGATAATCTTGTTGTTGATCTCCTCAAAATATACTGTAAAACACTAAAACCCCGATTGTATGGCTTGAAAAGTACTCCACGAAATCCGTCAACAATTCAATCACCAAGCCTCGTGTTATTGAATATTGAATTCATCACTTCTCACGTTCTGCTGATAAAAATAAAAAAAATTCTCATGTTCTATCAAGTGAATAAGTGCCCAAAGCCACCTACCTTTCAGCACTATATATATGGAATATTTTTAGTTTGTTACGAATAAGGCTTTTTTAGTGAGCCTGTTTGCATCCTTCGAGTAAAAGGAAACAAAATATAAAATTATATTTTCTACTCATGATAAATTAAAGGAGAAAATTTTTCTCTCATTTTATTTCCATTCAATTTAAAATTATATCGTGAACATTTTATTAACAAATTAAAAACTTCTCTTCATATTTAAACTTAACATTTAGTGGATATTTTCTAAGGCAAAAAAGTTGGAGGAAGATTAAAATCAGGTTTGACAAAAAATATACAAAAATAAAAAAAACACATTTTTCTCTATTATAAATTATAACAAGTAAATAATTAATAAAATTAAAGAAATTAAAATTAAAAAGCACAAATTTGCAAAAACTAAAAATAAATAAAAAAATACTTATAGGAATCAAAATAAAAAAAATACTAACTTATGTACACTAAAATTAAAAAAAAAATACTTATAGGACAAAAATAAAAATAAAAAACATTAATTTATTGAAACTAAAATTATATTTAAATCTTTATCTATTCATTATATTTGTATAAATAAAATCATATTTTTATTTAAATTTTATTTGAATAAATTAAAATTATAATGCATGTTAAGTTGGATATTAAACACACCATTTAAAGTCTTGTCTTGAAGCGTGGTATTAAAGAGTCAAGAGTAAAGACTCAAGACCCAACCCCTGCCACATAATCACATGTCAGATTTTCCCTCCCAAACCAAAGCGTAACGACTTTACATTAGATGCTGTTACACATCACAAGTTATAACTAAATTCGAACACAGAGCAAAAGAAGAAAATGATGTAACTACAATACCATAAAAAAAATATAACAATAAACGGTAAAAGCGAACCAAATCTAACCATTTTTTTTAGTTTCCCGAATTCACAAAAAAAAAATAAAAAACAAAGAACATATAAGTTATTACATTTTAGAAGAAGAATTACTTAAGCAGCACTAGCAACTTCTTCCTCTTCCCCCAAGAACAAATCCTCCGTCCTCCTGAACGCGGCGTGTGCCACCACCGCCACCACCCCGACCGCCACCGCCACGAGAATGTTCACAGTGGCGTCGGTGAGCAGCAGCACCACCACCGTGAGTACCGCCATGACGACCAGCACCACGCGGTCGTCCACGAGGTGGCCCAGCACCACGAGCGGCTCGTCGCGGAGGAAGTAGAGGAACAGCCACGCCGCCATGAGGACGAGGAACACGATCAGGGAGATCGGGTGCCACAAGAGGCTCAGAAACAGAATCAGCAGCGCCACCATTGCGTAGTTCATGCGGAAATACGACACGTTGATCCGAATCCGCGATAGTGCCTCCGGCACGCCGCCGCAGGGGACCTTCAGCGATCGGAAGTTGAACATCGCCTTCCACGGCCGCCGCGTCCCCAGCCCGGCCTTGATCCGCTGCTTCGCGCGTGAGATGTACTCCAGGTTCGGAGGCGGTGAGGTTGGGATCGTGCCATAGGTTGTTGTCATGCTTCAGAAGAGAAAGGAAGTGCGATTATGTGAGTGACACTCTCAAATGGTATTGGTATATTATAGGGGGAGTTGGGACCTACTGATTTTTTTTTATCCATGCAAGTCGAGTCCATGTGGATAATTTACAATAATTTATACATCTTACTCAATCAAACTTAACTAGACTCTTTTAAGTGGGACTAAGTTATGTGACTTAATTTGTTTGTTTTTTTTATACTTATTTTGGGTTAATTATTATGGGGTTGTAATGTATGATTGGGTGTATAATTTGATGTGAGTTGGGGGTTGATGTTAATTTGAGTTTGGTTTGAGCTCCTGGACTTACATTTCCTTCTGGGTGAGTCCAAGTTTATGATTGACAAAAGGGATGGAGGATGGTGTAGTTTCCAAATGAGTGAAGACATTCGTGGCGGGTTTAATTTGCAAGGAGGTTGTTGTTGCTTTCTTCCTTGGTTGTAATGTTTAACCTATTTCCGAATTTGAGGTCAGAAATCTTCTCCTGTTCAATATTTACTTTACGGAATGGAATGTTTATAATTTTATTGCACTAACTTTAACTTAACAGAGTGTTTTATTTTATCTATGTTTTCTTACTTTACAAAATACGTATTCTAGGTAAAGTATGATGAAAGTTGGGTGATTAATTTATAAATCTACTTGATTTCTTTAAATCCTAAGATCATACGAATGCTCCTTTGCCTTTATTTTATACGATTTTTTTGGTGTGCACTAAAATATTTCTCAACCAATAACCAATAGTGTTGGGGCTTATTTTTTTTAAGATGTAAAAATTACTTCACGTCTTCCAACAAAGTATACATAAATTCTGGAGAAGGAGAGATGTTAAACGGAAATCGAATATAACATAAATTCTGATTGAGACTGCTTGAAGATCCCTAATTCAACAACAGAGCAAGGATGTTCCAGTAACAATTAATGTGTAACTGCTTGAGGAACAGCTATAGCATATACTCCTATATATAGCTTATAGGCCCCATCGTTACATTGATGAGTGATATCACACGAAGAGGGTATACATTGGAGCCATAAAGCCATGCATAATGCATTTCGGCACGTCTTGCGTTCATCCTTCAGTACCGCTAGTCTCCACTTTAAGGAAAGCCAGGGTTTAACGTACTATTAAAAAGTCATGCAAGGTCATCTCATCTCCATTCTCTAACTGTTGTTTGATTTGTTCTGGTTCGTGTAAATTTTGTATATCAGACATTGAATCATATAAACATAATAATTTATCTTGAGGGTGAGTCGTGTCACAATCATTTTTAACTAGTTGATCATAAATTTGAATCTAAAAATAATCTCTTTATATATGTACAAAAAGAATCTCTCTAAATATATATAAAAGTAACATGATATATAATATCTTTCTCCTACCTTCTCATAGCAAGTAACATCTGAACAATAAAATATGTATTTTTTTTTTTAATGTTAACGATTGCAAATAACAATATGCTAAGTCACCTGAAATTTCTTATTTGCAAAATTAATAAGTTTCCTTAACTTAAAAAAATTACAGTTTAATGAAGATGATACATATCATCGTTGCTATTTCGGTCTCTTCCATAATAAGATTAGAATTCTTTGCTCACATCTTAAATTCATGAATCGTGATTATGGGATGAATTTCTTATTGAGAAAAATAGAGAAAATTTGTTAAAATGAGATTTATATGAAAAAATATTTTTAATTTTTCTAACAAAATTATGAAAACCGTTTTAAACTTAGTTTACCTAGCTAGCACTATCCTTTTAACAACAAATAGGGAAGAAATTGAGTTACACCATCATTTTTCAATTGAAAAAAACAGGCAAAGGAACATATGCCAGATGGTTTAAATTCATCCAAGTAGAGGTGAGAAACAAGATCATATTCTTGGAGGACAATATTTTTCAAGTCCATGTTTCATGTCAAACTGAGTTGTTGTTTTGCATTTGTAGTATTGCACATGACAGAGACTAAAGTAATTGGATAGTGGGATACAAAAAATCAGCTCTGCTTTATTTGATCCCACACTTCCAACAAACCTTGTAAAAGGATAATATTAATTCAGACTACACTACACCCTGTAGGGAGTAGGGACGGCAAATCATAACGCCACGACAAAGAAATAACGACTCGAGAAGGGTCCAGGCCAGCAAGGTCATTGTGTCTCCACGTTGGAATCTCCGAGATATATATTAAATCAAACTCTTTTTACGTGTTTTATTTTGGTTTTGTCAATTAAAGATATTTATTGCATTAGTTTCCTTCCTCTCTTTTTTTTATTGATCCAAAGCAAACAGACTTCCCAATAATCTCTTATTACAGCTTAATGGACACAGTTAAGTTAAATACAATAAAAAAAATTATCGTTATCGTTATCCTATCTAATATGAATAAGATTATTTTTCATAAACAATACTTGTGATGTCAACAAAAAGGTCTCTTATTAGTTTTGTTAAAATATAGTTCCTGTCTTCTTGATGGTAGCAAGACGTAGATGTTATTTGTTTTGAAGTTTAAAAAAAATCATTTTTTACACTTTTCATTAATGAAAAAAACATAGTTCTAATATAAATATGTGATTTAGATTAACTCAATCATGTTTTTTTTTTTACGTGGTTACTCAAAGATGGAAAGGTTCTGCTCAAACTCAAAGAAAAATAAGGTGAGACGATTAACTTATACAAAAGAGATGACAAGATTATACTCAAACATAAGGTTCATTTATAATCTTCATAAGTTTGTATTTACAAAGATTAAAATTAGAAAATAAAAATTTAAAATAAGAAAAAAAATATCTTTATAAAGTTGAAAAGTGTAAATTTACATGAACTAAAATTAGAAAAATAAACTTATGGGGATAAAAAAATGAGAAAAAAATAACTTATAAGAACCAAAAATACATTTAAACCTTTAAAAATTTCAATTTATGAAAAATTAATAACAATTATATGTCATGTAATAATTAATAGAGACTACATAGTTTAGAGTTTAAACCACCTGATAATTTCTCTCGCGGGAGGGGTGACAAATTTGTTGGTAGTATGTTTGATATTTTAAAAGAATTACTATAAAGGGACAATTAGAAGTGTAAGTCAAACTATTCATTAGTTATTTGATTTTGATTTGTTAAACCATCAATTAAATTCGTTTATTTAATTAAATAAATAAATTCATATTTAAAATTGTTTAATATCCCAAATTATAATATATCATATAAAAATTAAAATTACATAGATTCCACGATATTATACTACATGTTTAGCACATATTTTTATTTGTAGATTATTATTTAGTATTAAATTTTTTTATTAAATACTAAATTGACAAATTTTAAAATAATTTATTTTTTAAAAAAAGTTCATTTTTATTTTAAAAAATATTGAATTATAAATGAGTTAAACAGTCAAGCTTAAGTCTTAATTTTTTAAGCTATTGGTTATGGGTTGGAGGAAAAATAAATAGAGATTGAAAGAAGGCAATTGGTTCCTGCACCTTTTTAAGCTTCCAGAAATACTAATCCACAATGTAAACTTTTACGTTCTAGAAAGATCGATCCAGAATGTAATTTTACATTCCAGAGTAATTGCAGAAAGCAATTATGAGGGTGCACGAGGCAACTTCCAAGAAAGAAAATAAATATAGAAGGAAAGCTCAGAAAGAAGGCCCCAAATTTCTACTGGGCAGGCATAAACATTTCATAAAAAGGAAAAACAAAACAAAAAATGTTACAAGATTTATTATTTTCAAAAGAAATAAATTGTTAATTTCTTGAAAAGAATTCAAAAAATCATCAATCTCATCTCTGTATAAGATAAAATTATCAAAATAATAATATAACTTTATTTACGTTATCCCATTAATTACATTTAATAAAAATAATTTTAATGAGAATAAAATAAAATAATTTTTTTATCCTAATTAAGATGATAAATAATTTGAAATAAATTAAAATATGAAAATTGTAATTATTTGAAAATATATAATTATCAAATATCGAGTTTTGGCTAAGTAATTATGTCTTTCTCCCAGTAATTTTACATTTAAGAACTAGTTCAATTACTAATTTTATACTTTTATTAACTAGTCATTGGTATGAGTGGAATTAGACTCAAATTTCTTAGATCAATTATGGGATCCATGTCACATGGATGAACAAAAAAATAAAAACAAAATTGATAAATATTTTACACTCATAACATGATTATAAAAGAAAAAGTTAATTAACCTTTTGGTCCATATAATATAATGTTGTTTTTGTTTTGGTTTTCAAAAAAAAAATATTTTATTTTATTTCCCAGATGTATTCTCCATTGAAACAATTTTGTTCAAAATACTGAATGTAAACATTTCTTTATACAAAAATTCGAACCTTGTTTTACCATGTGATAAGTGATTCATCCTTTCCATTAGTTCTATTCCTATTGGTAAAAAAAATAAAAATATTTAATTATTATAAAATGTTCTTTTGTTTTGATCCTTATGATTATTAAGAGAAATGTATACAGAAAGTTTAGAACTATATAAAGATTGAAATGAAACCAAAAGAATTATAAGAAACAAAATAAGAAAAATAAAATATTTTAAGATAGAGAAAAAAATGAAAACAACATTTTAAAGAGACTAAAAAGTTATTTAGACATCAAATTTTAACTAATTTACCCGTTAGGTATGCTAAACAGATCCATGTTATGTTTCCTTCTAACAACCCCCAGGCAACTGAATTTCTTTAAATCTGGTCTTTGGTAGAGACATAAGAAGACGTTCATTCTTTTTTCTTTCTCGAAGTTCCCAGTACTCTGGAATCGTTCCGTTAATAAAGTGTCAATCTCACAAGATCCTTTACCCACTTATCCGATTCTAGCTAACATGCATGTGACATGTTAATGTTTATCCAATAAATTTGGCCTAACTATAAAATAATTATCCTCCAAAGAAATTATATATTTGTTGTTTGACCGACCAATAAGTGATGTAGTCAATGTACTAAGACCATACGAGGCCCGTACTAAGAAATTATATATTTGTTGTTTTATAGTCAATGTACTAAATGATTACGGTAAATTGTGATTTGGGTTCAAGAAACTTGGCTTCAAGCTAAAACATGTGATGGCAAATACTTGAAGGTTGGACTGTGTCTACATAAATGCAAATTTACACAAGTTTTCCAACTTTCAATTGCATTGCAATCCCTTTGCTTCTTCATCTGCAACTGTAAACTACTCACCTATATAAATGTAATTTAACAATTTGTTGTTGTAAATTGGCACAAAATTCATCAATTGTGATTTGGCAACTGTAAACTCGTTTTTTTCCTCATGAAAATTTTAACCGTAAGAGCAATGGAGGAAACTCCTAAGCTCCTCATTGGAACAATTGAAGCTACCATCTTCAATGCCTCACCTTACTCACCTTTATTTCCCTTCAATGTAAGCTTCACTAACACACACACATGATATGGTAGTCATGTGTATATGGAGTGTGCATACAGCTATGCTGAAAATTCTGCAGTGTTGTAGGTCCTTAGTGCTTTTGATATTTTTCTTCAATCAGAATTGGAGTTTCACCATAGTAACTTATGTCGATCTTTAATGCAAACTTTTATTATGCACCTTACCAAGGTAAGACTAAAATTTTGATTGAAGAATATCACCAAAAATACTAAAGGAACTGCATCTAAGTTTTTTTGTTACGTAAACTTATGCCCTGGCTTAATTTTTCTTTGTTTTTCAGCGTTTTCCTTGTTTTCAGTGCATATGTACAAATGGAAATCCTGCTTATGTGACTATAAAGATAGATAGCCAGAAGTTTTAACCAGCCAAGAAAGAAACCGTGTGTGGAACCAAACTTTTCAGATTCAATGTGCTCAACCAGCTGATTCATGCTTCACCGTAACACTGAAAACATCGAGTTCTTCCATATTGGGGAAGTTCCATGTTCAGGCTCAGCAGCTATTGAAGAAGGGAGGTTTGATCAATGGGTTCTTCCCTCTCCTCATGGATAATGGAAAACCAAACCCAAAACTTAAATTGAAGTTCCAGTTATGGTTCAAGCCGGCAGAATTGGAACCAAGTTTGGCAAAGATGTTGAGCAATGACTGGGAATTTCAAGGGCTGAGGGAGGCCACCTTCCCACTAAGGTCCAATTGTCAGGTCAAACTTTACCATGATGCTCACCATTCTTCTGCTTTTCAACCTCCATTTGATCTATGTGGAGCTCCAAAAAAGCTATGGGAGGATGTCTATAAAACAATTGAGGGTGCAAAGTATTTAGTTATATTGCAGGGTGGTCCTTCAATCCCATGATGGTTCTGGTAAATGCAATGTCATTTCATACCTTCCTTTTAGACAAGAAATTATTACATGGTCCGAGACCATGTGGTTCTACTCAATCTCTATGTGACATTTGACCACATTTTTCATTTTATGAAAAACAGTTAATAACGTGTCATGTAAAGATTGGTTGGTTACTGGTGAGGCTGCTTGGGATGTGTTAACCAATTTTGAGCAAAGATGAACAAAGCAATGTGATCCTTCTTTTCTAGTCCCTTCTAGCACCTTGGCAAATCTTATGCCTAGGACAAGCTCAAGCATTCCTATGGAGAGGAATTGGAAAGTTCAAGTATACAGGTCAATTGACCATGTCTCAGTTGGTGAGTTCTCTACAAAGTTAAATGTGGAGAGGAGCATCCATGAGGCTTATGTTGAAGCAATTAGGCGTGCTGAAAGGTTTATTTACATTGAAAACCAATGTTTCATTGGGGGGTGCCATTGGTGGAAGAAAGATAGGCACAGTGGCTGCACTAATCTAATTCCAATTGAAATTGCACTCAAGGTGGTAAGTAAGATTAAGGCAAAGGAGAGATTTGCTGTGTGCATAGTCATACCAATGTGGCCAGAAGGAGAGCCTGAAAGTGAACCTGTTTAAGATATACTGCATTGGACCAGAGAAACAATGGCAATGATGTATAGGTTGATTGGAGACGCAATTCAAGAAAGTGGAGAACTGGCACACCCTAGAGACTACTTGAATTTCTTCTGTCTTGCAAATAGGGAGCAGAAGGGACAAGGGGAGTATCTTCCACTAGATTCTCCCCAACCTGAAACTCAATATGAAATGCTCAAAAAAATAGGAGATTCATGGTTTATGTTCCCTCCAACTTCATGTAGGTATTATAGCATTATTCTTCATTTATCATTTTTTTTTTCACTTCTTGGTCTTTTCTTGTTCTTGAAAGAGTCCAATATCTTTGATGAGAGGAATTTTAGATGTGTTGTGACAAGGTGCTTTTTTTTTTGTATGTGTACAATGATGGCAATGAGATTTGAACCTAAGATCTCTTGCAAATTAACTCCTCACCATTAGGCCAACCCTAGTGGATTTTACAAGGGATAATATTGACTTTAAATCTACTTTTTGAAGTCATCTACACCATTTTCAACATATGCTTCTAATATCATTTTTATAATCATATGCAGGTTAGACTACTTAACTATTTCATATTTGCATAAGTGCTTATTCGGAATTTGGAATGATGTTTGCATAATAGTTTATTCTATATATAAAAGGATAAGCATCAAAGTAATAGCAGTGTGCAATTGTGATATTGTTGGTTGACAAATTTTGTTTCCTTGCATGTGCCTCTAGTGGACGACCTGTACATATTGATAGGATCAGCTAATGTAAACCAAAGATCGATGGAAGGGCAAAGGGACACTGAGATAGCCATAGGATGCTACCAGTTTCAAGATGGAGATGATAACAACCAAATGAACCTAGATGATATTCAAGCATATAGAATGCCTCTATGGTATGAGCACACTGTTAGTGTTGATGAGTTGTTCTTAGAGCCAGAAAGATTGGAATGTGAGGAGAGAATGCGCTCAATAGGAGAAGAAATGTGGGAAATCTACAACAGTGAAGAAATTGTGGACATGGAAGGTGTGCACCTTGTAACTTACCCTATGAGAGTAACACAAGAAGGGTATGTGAAAGACCTCACTGATGGAGTTCACTTTCCTGATACAAATTCTTTAGTGAAAGGAAAAAGGTCTAAAATATTGCCCCCTATCTTTACGACTTAGATGTATGGTTAAGCTGTGACTTATGAGCACACAAACACATTAGAGTTCTAATAAATATGTAAATGTAAACTGAAAAAATTAAAAGCCCTGTGTAGCCCTGTACATGAGCCGGTGTCAACCAAAAATACTTCCCATAGGTCAATTTGTTTGTAAAGTGTACAGTAAATGATGCATATATCATTATACTTTAGTGAGCTAAAATCATGATGTGCTTTAAATTAAATTAATAATAAATACACACTTGTTTATTTTATGGATGAATTCATTTTAAAAGAGTCTTATTTGATGTCAACAATATTTGATTTGATGAATAGATAGAGGATTTGATAAAGCCTATTTTGGAGTTGAAGTGTTTTTCATTTTCCAGTAATTTGAATTTGGTAATGGAATTTAGGATTTATTATTTCTTGTAATGTTTTCATAATATTTATGATATTACATGAAAATATTAATGAAAAATAATTATTTGTCACTCTGTACTTAACAATTAAATTAGTATCAATAATATGTTGCGTAAGAATTTTAAATCATTTTAAAATTTTATATTCAGCTTTCACTTTGTTTTAGCTCGTTGAAGCTGACTAACAAAAACATTAACCTTAAACAATCTAATTAATTAGGTACGAGATTAATTAATGTATCCTGGATCAATCATTGCCCTTTAAATAAATAATGTGATGCTTATTTGACATTTGTATCCACTAATCTGTGGTCTATTCAAAAAATAATAAATAAAAATTTGTAGCCTTTGTGGGCACCATGCATGTCTTAATTATAATGTTTTTGTCTTTTTACTTTAAAAATTATAATATGTGTTTAAAATTTAATCTATTTTAATACGTATTATTTTCTTAGCTTTTTTAAAAAAAATACTTATTCATACTTTCAAAATTTTAATATTTTTTATTTAATACATAGGAAAATGCGTAAAAAGAAAGTTATAAGAAATTAGAATGATGCTTAGAATAAAATAACTGTTTGTACAAAACATGATGACAAGGCCAATCACACGTCACAAATTCCGTTTCTATCGAAGAAATAAATACTTAATCCATGTGGATAAAAACTAATCACTAATTTCAGCCTTCCAAAAGAAACTAATCACTTATTTCATTATAAAATTACCCCGTTGAGTCTTATTTTGGTTACATTCATTCCCAGCCTCATGTGGTGGATACAAGGCCCCGACCACCAGGAGTGCGATGCTACGTTGGCATTCTTATCTTATATTTGAAGTTTTATGATAACTAGTAGTTTCTTTTTTAACAAGATAATAACTAGTAGTAATTGTACATGATAACCATTTATTTTATTTTATTCAATTATATATATATATAAATTATGTTTTCATTTATAATGACTAATATAAATTAAAATATAAGATTATTTTATTGTAAAATTTAATTTAGAAATAGAGATAAAACATAATAGATTAAAAAGAATAAGTAATTAAGATGATAAAATGTACAATAAAGATGAAAATAATAATGGTTTTATTCACATAGTTTCCTAATTTTATTGGATAAAAATAATAATGTCTAAAATATCTAAATTGTGTAATTGAAACTCAAAACTAAAATTGCAAGATTTGTCATACCAAGTGAATCTAACTGTTCACTTTCTTCTAAGTTTGTGTATTACAAATTGAGAAATTTATCTTCAATAGATTTCCAAACACATTCATTACGTACTTGTTGGCTGAAGTTAAACATAGGATAGATTTGATTAATGAACCATATCTAAATTATATAAATAAATTTTACATCATCCTTAATTTAAAATTTTAAAATTCAAGTTTATGGGTTTTTATATCATATATATATATATATATTGTTTAATTTTCTTATTCTTATCTAACGTGAGACTTTATTTACATTTATACTCCAATAATCTTTCTTACAAAATTTAATGATGATGGTTTGAACTTAAACACCATATAGATTTAACTAATAAATCATGAATAAATCATATAAGTGATTTTAAGTTTTGATATAAAATTAGAAGTGTTTTTAAGAGTTTTTATATAGGAAAAAAACTCTATATTTTTAATAAAAAAAGTTCTAAAAAATACTTATGACTTATAAGACTTAAATTTATTAATATTTTCATTACTTAAATGTTATCTAATTTTCTTATTTTTAATCAACGTGAGACTCTATTCTACACTTATACTGCGATCATGCTTTTTTCTTATATTTATATATGTGATGTGTTAGATTTTTTGGTACGAGAGAAGATCATTCAAAAGTAATACGGTAATCTTTCTCCAAAACGTGTTTTATTATTTACATTACAAGTACATTGTAGAAATAATTCACCTAAGTATGATGTCAACTTCGATGAACACGCTAGGCTGGTCCATTATTTTGGCTGAAGTAGCCCATCAAACGGATTAAGTAACAATAGTATAGCACGCATCTATTTTAGAATTGGGAGGATATAATCAATAAATTTATGGCATTCTAACTCTGAACGATGAAATGAAATGGAGTTCCCAGACACGCGTTTGTCTCTGGTAATACACTTTTTTGCCAACGTGTGATTTCGATTTCTGTTTCGTTGTCGTTAAAATTAATTTATGATTGATTGGTGTCAGAGATCGAGCTTGACGTTCGGAGAGACGCTGTGCGCGGTGTTCATTCCGCTCATAGGAATAGTCGAAGCTTTGGTTTTCACATTCGCCAGTTGCTTCGATTTCCAATCTCCCAAGAAGAATAAGAAACATTCTTCTACCTTCGACGACATTCTCACCCTCGCCGAGGATTCTCCATGTTCGTTTTTCTTTTTCTTTTTCTCTTTCATTTCATTTTTCGCTGTTTTGTTTATATTGCTAAGGAAATTTTGATGCCAGTTTTAAGTTGCCGATTTGTGTGTGGCAGTTAGTGTTAATGAAATTGAGGCGTTGCATGAGTTGTTCAAGAAGTTGAGTAGTTCTATCATTGATGATGGTCTCATCCACAAGGTACTCCATCTTCGTGTGAAGATTAAGTTAACTACTTCGATTGGGATTTGGGGATTAATGTCTCTTTGATCCTAAGTTTGTGCAATTTGAGATGCTAGTTAGGTCTGTCGCTTGTGGTGTTGGATTTGTGGTGAGATTGCGTCCTTTTAACTCTTGTTTGTTTGTGTTGTGAAGGAAGAGCTCACATTGGCACTGTTGAAGACCACCACTGGCGAGAATCTTTTCCTTGACAGGGTATACGCATCTTCACCAGTTTTTTCTGTTTTCTGTTTTCTTGATTTCATTCATGACCCTATGATCCAAACAACTGAAACAAGGGACTTTTGTCAAGGACTCAAGATCCCTTCTCTATCTCTCTCTCTCTCCAACCAAACAATATTTTCTTGTAAGGAAGGAGATTTTGATTTTCAAGGGAAAGTTCTTTCAGGGGTCCAAATTAGATCATACCCTTTGATTTCCTATGGCATTTGGGTAAATCAGGGTGGAAGTATTTTTCTACCTCATACACTCATACTTCCTTTTTGTTTTTGTACACACAACTCAATTCTGTTATTACTAGCGTAGTAATTTCCATCCCTTGTAACTCATGAATGAAAACTCCATAGTCTATTGCCATATCCGAACTTCCCCTCCAAATTTCTTATGTAAGTGATTGTTGCCACACTGACCAAGTCTTAAATTATTTTGATAAATTGATGTTCGTTTCTAGCTTTGTTTGTCATTTGAATAAAACTCTTTGAAAGATCAAAGGTGTATATATTTTTAATTGATATACTGAAAGATGTATCGTACAGATTCACAACTGTATTTCTGATGTTTAAATATCTAATTTTACATTGTTGACCTTATATGGCATAGCCTTCGGTCATGGTTACATATATATACTTGTGCAGAAAGATCTGTTTGCTGCTGTTTTTCCTTTTTGAATTGTATAATTGAGTTTATTTTATTGTTTACAAAATCTTCTAGGTGTTTGATGTCTTCGATGAAAAAAGAAATGGCGTTATAGAATTCGAGGAGTTTGTGCATGCTCTCAGTATCTTTCATCCTTGCACTCCTTTGGAAAACAAAATTGATTGTAAGACTTCAGTAAGAGTATTGCAATTGTTTTTTTAGATTATATTGATGAAAACTTTAATTTTCTTTTATTGGTTTGCTTGTAGTTGCTTTTAGATTGTATGACTTGAGACAGACTGGATATATTGAGCGAGAAGAAGTGAGTATCTTGGCATGTCCAGGTTATGAATATGTTATTGGCTTAAGTATATTTGTCGTCATAGAATTATATTGCACTAGAGTTCCCTTACTGCAATTATCAATTTGATTTGACATATTTAACAAAGAAAAGTGGTGTTGGTGGTTTCTGTTTGTCAAGTCTATGGCAATCTCATGTCCGTTAAATAATATGTAAAACTCAAAATAACCATGAGGACGTCTGCTATTTTATATAACGTGTATCCCCCTATTGTTTTTAGTTTACCAACAGTTGGAACTGTTTTGTTAACCTGTGACTTTTTCCAGGTTAGGCAAATGGTTGTTGCCATTCTGTCAGAATGTGGCATGGATCTGGATGAGGAAGTCCTTGATACCATTATTGATAAGGTAATTGTTTGCAGGAATATTTTTTTCCCTCCATGTTGATATTATTTTGGATCCTTTTAGTAACTTTTTCTTTTAAAAAAATAAAATCAGACATTTCAAGATGCTGATGCTGACAAAGATGATAAAATAAGCAAAGAAGAATGGAAGGCATTTGTCATTCGACACCCGACACTCTTGAGGCACATGACTCTTCCTCATCTGAAGTAATTAATTACCTTACCATACCTCTTTCACTAATATCTTCTTCCATCATAGTTGATTTCCGCTCATATCATTATTGTTTATCAATCAGCAAATAGTCTATCAATTGGACAAAGAAACAAGGAGGGTGTCTTTAGTGTTATACATATATGTCTGTGTGTGTGTCTTTGTTCAATACTTATAAAAAAATTGCAATATAATACAGAAAAATACATTTTAAACATTAGGAGGTTTGCATTTCATTGGTTGGGACTGAAATTCATGGTTTTCAATTTTGTTTGGTCATGGCCAGGGACGTCACCACACTGTTTACCAGTTTCATTTTCAACACAGAAGTTGATGATTCTCACTGGCATTTTAATGGCAATCATAAACACTGAGGAGTTGAAGCTTGTTATGTTGCACTAGCTGTCGCTGTTCTAAGAAGTAGATTCTAGCAACTCCACTCTCCCAATGTTGACTCCATCACTCCAACGAGAGAATTCATGGAAGTGAATCAAACCACCAAAGAATGTTAAAATTCTTATCCAAACAAGTAAAGGGCTTAAATTGAATACAATTACTGTTTGGTTTGATCAGCCTACAGTACACTATACAGCTCATTTTGGCCGGTGTACAAAATTTATTTGTTCGAGAGGGCATTTTGGAATAATTAAAATATAGTGTGTTTATGATCATAATTAAGTTTTAGTTTCTATAAAAAAAAATAGTTTTAATCTCTACATCAACATAAAAGTTCCATTTGAAAAACCAAAACTGAGTCCGTTTTTCCAAAATGCAAAATAAAAAAAAATAAAATAAGTTAGAGCATAAGTTTGTGACACGTGGAACATTATTTTGGTGGCTGGATAGATTTATAAATACTATTGAAGACATTAAAAATTTAATCATACCTTGGGATAAAAAACACAATAATCATACCACTATATTTTATATATATATATATATATATATATATATATATATATATATATAAGTTGTTAAGTTTGAAGAACTCTTTTGAATAGTTGGAAGCCTTTTCTTAAAAAAATAATAATAAATGGACTTTTAAAAAGCCTTAACATTAAGTTACATAATAAGGCTATTGTTATTTTAACTCCTCTTTATTATCAGTACACTTTTATTTTATTTTTATTAGTAAATGTTAATTTGGTTAATCAAGTGATTAAGCATAAGTGATTAATGTGCTGAAGTCAAGATTAAATCGTTTAGGTAGTATTCGAGTTTGATCTTTGACAAAATAATTATTAATATGAAGGATTAAAACAAAAAAAATGTTAATTTTATTAATTGAATTTAAACTTAGAATCTTTTTCCTCTTCCCTTCTGTCTTAATCATTGTTTAACTAACCTCACCTAAACTTGACATAGGCCGACTTCCAATTTTGTAAGGGCATTTCTTATTAGGTTGCCTTTTTTTTATAGTGTGTGGTCTCATTACTCTTATTTTTTAAAAAAAAAAAAAAAAAACTCCAAATTAGTATTTGTTTTGAAATTTTCTTGTATATCTACTTTCTTTCCTCGAATCTCAACTTTAATAAACTTTAACTTTTTATCTTAATTCTTATTTTTAAAAAAATTAAACACCATCTTACACATTTTATTTTTTCTTACTAAATCTAAATTACTTAAATATTAATTTATTTAACTTAATTATATATTTTCCTATTATAATTAAAAAATTGTTTTTTATCGTCATTTATGACATTAATGTGGAATACCTACCAACTTTACATATGACTAATCATCTTTATGAGGTTTCTTATTACAATCACATTTTTTTAATTAGAAGACTCAAACTCGATATTTTATTTAAAGAAATCAAACTTAGTACTATTTGGACCAACAATTTCTCAATAAACATTTTTGTTTATTATATCTATTAAAACTCATTCAAATAAAAATTATTCATATTATAGGAGATACTTACCAGTTATTTATAAAATTACAAACGCGCTTGGTGATCTTACCTTTTAAAGCCGGTGGCATTGAAATTAATATAAAACAAACTGAAGTTTAAGTGTTAAGAAATTGTTGTTCTATATATTCAGGGGGTAAAAATTTTATTTCAAGTACTTGGTAGTTTTGATTTTTTTTTTTTTTTTAATGAGGTATGCATAGTAGAGAAGAACAAGTTTTAGGCCTTTAACCCCCTAAAAATACAAAATGAAAAGCCTAAGAGGCTAAGACTGGCTAATGATGGTTAACTCTTCCCATCACATAAAAGTCTTGGATTTAATTCTCACACATGGTTTTTACTGATAGAATATTATACGTTTTTGTAATTTATATCTTTTATATATATATGATTTATATATTTTATTGATAGATCTAACGGATCTTAACTACCTCATCTTTGTAAATAAAAAATAGCTTATCAAAGTAAGGTGTTTCATAAATCTCTTTACAGATACTTGCTTAGATGGTAAATTTGGAGCACTTGTTTGAAAAGTAAATAGAAAAATAAGATGAACATTGACGTATCCAGGTATAATTTGTGTGCTAATCTTATTTGTTATGGTACTCATCTTGGTACACTTTACGTACCATCCTTTGATTCCTTTCTCAAATTTTCTCAAGCTTCTCAAATTCCTTCTTAAGCAAAAAATACTCATGTATGCTCCATTATTTTATATTCTTCAATAATTTGTATAACAGTATTGATATCACTTAATGAAGAGGTGTTGGAACCAAAACATTCTAATAAATGAAATATTATAATAACGGAAGTAAAGAAATATAATACAAGGTAATGATAGATGACATGTTTTCATAACAAAGAATGTTCATTATCAATTCCACAATTCTTGCTTCAGTTTTTATATATTATAAACAAAAACGATTTGGAGTTCATGGAAAAGCAAGAATCTTAGATCCATAAATGATTTTAGTGCCTTTTTTTTCTGGTTTAGTTGCTTCACATCATTGATCAAACTAAAGGGTGGTGGATCTTGTGTACAGTATTCACTTTCCTTTCCCTCTTCAATCATCCCTATGTAAAGTATGAATAAATATAATATTTAAAATGGACCTTCAGCAAGTTGTCCTAAGAATAACATTAATTTATGGGACCCTTAAACTCAATCGATAATCGTCCGTGTCCAATTATTCTCCTTATTCAATCCTATCCTCCCTTCCCTCCTCTTCTTCCAAAGAAAGGAGAAAACGTTGAAAGAACAAAAAAGTAGGGAAGAGAAGAAAAAAAATAAACAAAAGGAACTCTGATTAAAAAACAAGATAAAAGTGCTATCCCTTACAATCAACAACCTTTATTTTCCTACCACACTTGGTAAAATGGGAAAGAAGAATTGGTGAAAAGTAAATACTACCTAATTTAAGGGTCCCTCAAGATTAAACTTTCCATTGTCTTTATGTGGAAAGACTGATGCAAGGGGACAAAAAAAAGGCTTATGAAGTTCACCACACGTGTGTCCACATTAGCCAATCTTTCTGGTCCCCCACACCTCCTTTTGTTCTCTTCTTTCACATTTCCTATTTTCATAGAATTGTTGTTCTGTACCCTTAGGTAGAAGTGGCTCCACACTTTTTGGCCAAGGGAAGCTTAAGATTCCATTCTCCTTACCATCACAGGCATCCTCTTTTTCATTCTTACTGTAGGAAAGTTCACTATTGTATCTTCTTCAGCATGCCATCTGCATGTAAAACATTAAATTTTAACATGTCTAATTATCATTGCATGGCATTAATTTTTTCCCCCCTTAATTAAAATGTTTGAAACAAACTTAAGCTAGAGTTCAAAAATGTTAGAAAAGAAAGACATAAAATGCAATATTGGATTGCACATTATGCAGACCTAGCAAAGCCTAAATCATTAGGCTGCTTGACTGACTGATATCATCAAAGACTTTTGTCAACCAACCTAACATGATTTGATCAACAAAGCTCCTTATTGTAGCATCTTTCATTTTTTTAGGCCATATATATCTTCATAGAAGCAGGTGCAATTAGAAGTCAAAACCTATATAGTCCTATGGAATAATATAAAATAATTGGTACTCAACAACAGGTTGTTTTGTTTCAAGCTAGAAAATAAATAAATAAACAGTACCAAGAGACAGTAGGTGCATGTACTTCTCAAGTGAAATAACATTCTTTCTGTCTATATCGGTATAATCTTGTACTTGTGAGATTGTGAACCATTGTCACTAGTCATATTCGTATCTATTTTATATGTCATTAAAGCAAGTGTGAAATTGCAGCATGATTATGATTAAAATCCTCAAGCCTGGCCCTGTACTAACAGTTTAGATACATTCAAGAAGCATCATGGCTTTCCTCACAGTTAGGATCGATTTATAAGAAGTTTGATTAACACATGAATTATTATCATACACAAAAGATTAGGATCAAGTGGATTTTCTTTTCTGAATTCTGATGTAGCATGTAAAGCTTTCAGGTCCCCTAAACTTTACAACTTTGATTCCTCCTTTGTCCATATGCAAGAAAGAGACATTTATGCCATTGACCCACCAGGATATTCATATGTGGAATATGTAATTTTCAGCTATCAAGTTTAGATTCAAAAGAGCAAGCAAATCACGAGTGAAAATGTTAAAGTAAAGAAAAAGGTTCTTGCAAAGCCATTTGGTCCGCAGAGTGACAGAAATTTTCATCTCTGCTGTTATGATTTTGCCTTTACTCCTATGTCATAAGGAGAGGTCAAAAATTTAGGCATGATGACATTTAAAAAATTATTCACTATGTTCACTCATTAGAAAAGAAGGGAAATGTTGAATGATTACCTGAATTGAGTGACAAAGTGGTGTAGGAAGATGGAAGCTTCCAGCCTGGCCAAGTCAAGGCCAGGGCACAGCCTTTGTCCCCCTCCAAAAGGAGTGAAATTGCAACTGCTCATATCTTTGTCCTGAAGTTCACCAATCCATCACTTAAGCTAAATAAATAACATACAAACAAAACATAAAGAAACTAACAGGGGATTTCTCTTACTTGCCACCTCCAAGGATTGAATTGATATGGACATTCATAGTTTTTGTCATCTAGATGAACTGATCTAAAATTTGCAAACACACACCACCCTTTTGGTATTAAGTGCCCTTTTATTTCAACATCTTTTAAGGCCTTTCTCATAACTCCAATTATAATATTTCCATTCCTTAAAGTTTCACTGATGACCTATACAAGTAGAGCACATAATAAGTTAGCTGAAAACTATGGATTATTTTTACATTTCTTTGATGAGGAACCAATAGATATGGTTTCCTTACTGTTTGAGTAAATGGCAGTGATAAGTAATCGGTCCAACTCAAGGATTCCCCATCCTGATCTTGAAGTTTCTTAAGCTTCATATTTTCCTCCTGAGAATCATCAAGAGTAGTTTGCCAAAAGCTAATCAGGAAATTAGTTCAAAGACTTTTTAAAGAGCACATGTTTTAATCTCATGATATGCCACGAATAGAGATTATTCAAAAACTTTGGTAAGTGGGAGCACAAAATCCATACGTATCTGCCGTGAGAGTGATGTTGGCCAGTCTTTTGAGGGCTCATAGTCATATATAGCTAGTGTAGAAAGGACATAACCCTATCATTACTAGCCAATTGTCCCTAAGAAAAATTCAAAATCTTTGATAACATAGTTGAAAAGAATCATAATGGTAACAACAAAATGATTTTCTACTTTTAGTCTTTAGACTAGGCCACTAGGAGTAGGAGTCCTGTGCTTAACTACTGAATACTAATTGACCAAAACAAAATGAGATCATTTTAATTCAGAAATGCTTAT
Source organism: Glycine tomentella (assembly GCA_007407185.1). NCBI lineage: Eukaryota > Viridiplantae > Streptophyta > Magnoliopsida > Fabales > Fabaceae > Glycine > Glycine tomentella. The sequence goes on from PYAF01002543.1 coordinate 1,091,852, forward strand.
GATTTGTGGTAAGGTGAATTTCGTTATAACTGCTTAAGGGAAGATCTAGCATACCGTCATTTGTTGCAAAGCAGCAGGACATTCCGATAGATATTTTGTAGCTAGAGTCATAAGAAGTGGTACTGAGTCTTCCCCTGGAATCATCATATCAATAATATTATCTGCTATTAAATCATCCGTTAATTTTTCACTAGCATCACTAAGAAGGACATCCACCGCATCTTTTGGAACTTTGCAGATGCCACTATTTCTTTTAGCTAGGATAATTCTCTTCACTAATTTCACCATTGTCTTTTTTGCCTAAAACAAAAAAATTAATTAATTATTGCCAGGTCCATGATCATGACATGACATGTATGGTAAGAAAAAAGAAATCAATATCTAATTAATGGACTTGCCTCCAAAGATTGATAGAGTTTAGTTCCCGGTAGTTTTATTGGTAGAGACATGAGGCCTGAGATAAATTTCTGAAAATGTTTCTTTAGAAGTTCCATTTCTTCTCCTGGATCCAAACTAATCAATGCCTTGACTAGTACATGAAAAGCAATCTGGGGACAAAAAAGGGAAATAATTGTTGCCTGTTGGTATCTTTGAAAAGAGTAAATTATAATTGCTAATCTCAATTTCAATGTAGCATGATTACTACTAAATGATTATGAACCCCATAAAGATAGCTAGGATTCTCACTTTATAATTATATCATCTTGAAACATAAGTAGGAGACTGCCAAAAAGATAACTCAATCACCAATAATTACTTCAGTAACTCATACATAAACGTGAGGAGAAAGTGTGGTCACTTAGTCAAACAACTTTGGAGAAGTGGATTTTTCATATAAACAACTTAATATGTAACAAGATGCCCAGTATAGATTTAAGAGAGGCAGCATCTTTTTGTTTTATTTTGTGTCAGATGGAACTATTCTCAAGAAGTCACCGTGAGCTAACTTTGGAGCTAGATTCTGACCTCTACACGTGGGAGAGAGAGGCAAACAAAGATAGGCATAAAAACACATGTACAAACACTCACACACCCCTTCAGAGTCAGAGAAGAAGTGAAGGAAACAGAACTAACCTTTTTTGTTTCATCTTGTATATATATGGGGCAGTCCTCTCTCCAACTTGCCATGGATTCTTGTACATACTTTTGCATATCTCTGGTGATCTGAGCCTTTAGCTGTTGAGACTTGAAGAAAGCTCCAATGAGTCCATGTATTCTCCTCTGAAGGCTTCCATTGATGAGCAAAATAGAAGACTCTCCCATCAACTCAGTAAGAGACTTGGGATAAGAGGGAACAAAAACCTTTGCATCACTTTGCAGGATAAACTTATTCACATCAGCATCAGTGGAAACAATCGTGGGGCTTCCAAATATGTGTGACTTAAACACCTTGCCATACCTGCAAGTTGCAACACAACCAAATCCTTGTTGAAAACAACATAAATTTCTAGATTCAACTTTGTGTACAAAACCAAGGCATTAAACACTCACAAATCACACTTTGAAGTAAAACTTTGGTCTGTGATGGAATGAAAGAACTTGAAGCTAACTTGTAATGAAGCTGAATTAAAGTGAAATGAAGTGCATGCTTAAATAAGTGGTGCATGGAAAATGATTGCTGTTATGAACTTACATGCGGCGTCGCTTGTCCATGAAGCTCTCAGGGCGATCAGAGTAAGCACAAGAAACAAACTCAATGGTTTCACCGATAAAAGGCCATCCAAGAGTGCCTAATGGAAGCTTATTCTTACGTTTTGATTTAAGCATAAGGCTAAGCCTGTTCCTGTAGAGGATCACAGTGCATAAGAGAAACACTGTCACAAACACAATCAAAATATTGTCCATTATTTTCTCACACACTCTATAATACTTCTAGCTTTGGTTTAAATATGCATAATCATATGGAGGCCACAGCCATAACCAAGTTTTTCTTTATGATAGTGTGCATGTGTGTGTACGCGTGCAAGAAAAGGGAGAAGGAGAGATGTTTTGTGAAGTCTTAGCTAACTTTTTTGCGTTAGGGAGAATATAAATATTAATGTATACATTAACAAAAGCATAGTATTGAATTATTTTATTAACGAGGCATAAAGAATTTTAGTGCTACCTTTGTCCTTTGGACTTAACTGGGTCAACAGTTTTGCTATGGGGCTCTAATATCGGGTTGGGAATGTCGGTCTCAGATCATATATAGCTTATTATCTATATCTCAAATTCCAAGAAATATACACTATCTAAGATAACATATATATCAGACCTAATCTAAAAAAGATTTGTCAAATATAGAAAAGTGAGAGAATAAGCCTTTTTATTATATGTTGAGATGGTGAAATATTAACTGATAATGCATATCTGATTTTGCTTAGTTTATGATTTTGTTTCACATTATACAATAAAAGAAGTCCCCACAGAAGGGCATGATTAATGTTGCTGTAGCACATTGGATTATGGCGTCCCCCCCTTCCTTTTCCTTTGGCAGTAGCAGTTGGATGACCTTATGCCTTCATGTGAAACTCAATAAGTCCAACCACATTCATCCGTCATCATCACCCCTCCTCAAAACTACTCTCTCTCTTCAACATTTTGTTTAATCCATGGTCTTCTCCAACCTCTCACGTTATCATCATTTCCATCCTTTCTCATATTATATGCTAGAGGCCACATAACCTTTTCTTTCTCTTTACTATATACAAATACTCATCTTATCCCCACATGTTGTATGACTTTAAAATGTATTAATTGGGCAGTGATGGCACATTCTTTTAATGGACCAAGCAAGAATAAGAGTGCCAAAATTGAATGAAAGATGGTGTTTAAAGATAAATAACTTCTTCTCCACGTTGATTATTTCTTATGCATGCTTACCCAACTTTGATTAAGCTTTTATAAATCTCACTTTGACTGTAGTCAACAATTTTGTTTTTTGTTTTTTGTTTTTATATTATTATCACAATGGCCTAGTTCTAAACTCAACTCCTGAGTTAGCTTTTATGTCTTAGTTTAAAGGGAAGCAACCTATCAGCTTCAGGCAAACAATTCAACATTCATACTTTAATATCATTTTGGCAACAGAGATTATTCGGCGCTGTTCTGAATTTTATTTAACTATTAAGCAAAATCAGTGAGAATCCCAGAAAGAAATTCATATAGTATATTGTATATTCTCTTGGAGTTTGAGGAGCTTGGACTATCATCTACAAGAAAAAGCATTTTTTTTTCTCAAATGAGAAAAGAAAGGAAAAGGAAAACTAGTAGTTAAGAAAACAAATTAATAGTATTTGTGGTTGGCTTCGTGATGGAGGTTTGCTTGCATGCATGTTGTGGGAACCCCGCCAGTCTGAACAGTGCCATCCGTGTCCACATCCTTTCGGGGAATTGTGCATGCTTGCATTAGGCCCATGTGAATCAGGGGCGGTTCTGGGCCCATGCAAGGTGCCCAACCGCACAGGGCCCAAAAAAATAAGGGGCCTCAAATATTAAGTACTGCAACATATGTTCAATATTAAAAACTAGAGGAGATGGTAATGTCTATTTTTAATAACCAAGAGGTCCAAGGTTCAATTCCTACCAACAACAATTTTTACTACTTTTACATTTTATTTAT
>PYAF01002543.1:1104960-1116268 GCA_007407185.1 Glycine tomentella
GCTGCCGGTACTCAATAACTTCAGCATCTGTCATTGCCCTTACAGCTGGTGACTCAATGTAGAAGTTTTTCTCAAAATGAGGTAAACCATCCAAACTGAGGTTCCTCTTTGGTGACCCACCATCATCATAATCCCTCCTGTTTGATGAAGAGTGTTGTACAGAACCACCAAACCCTGTAGGTGCACCTAGCCCAGAATCACTAACAAAACAAACACAGTAATTCAGCAAAACATTTTAATATAGATAAAATTACCACTGTTGAAATTATAGGCATTTGGGTAAAAAAGGAAAAGAGAGGATAAACTCTTAATAATAGAATACAATATTAACATATGGTTGAATAATAGAATGCAATACTAACATATGTGTGTAATAATGCATTAAAAAATACAACCCTCTAACCCTTAAGTATACTAATACTTGACAGTCTACTAGACTTCAATTCAAAATTAAATAAGTAAAATATGAATATATCAATCTCAGATAGCAGCGCATAGCAGCCAACTTTGATATATCAAGATAGAAGGAACAGGATGGCTGCTATTTTAAATATTATAATAAAAATTAAATAGCTTATACTACACATAAATACTCAAAAGCAAAAGAGAACCCATAATTAAAGAAATTCGTGATAAATAATAAGTTTTGGTTTACTCACACAATCACCATCAATCTAGAAGCAATAAGAGCATAGTAATGAAGTCAAAAAATTAAAAAAGATGGTGAAATTAATAGACAAAGATAACTAGCAGAACATGAATTGGGAAATCTAAAGGAAGAACAAAAAATGGGAAATATAAAAAAAATAGTCCAGGAAAGTATGAAGGAACAGAGATCAAGACAGGGATAACGATTGGTGGAATGATCAAGAATAAGGGTTTCAAATCTGTTATTATGTTTCTAAAGCAAAAAATGCATTAGAAAATGGGGGTGAAATCACAGTTTTACCCCCAAAAAAGAACCCAAATCACACTTATGTAATGGTAGCATCCCAATAGCAAGCAAAAACCAGCTACTTTGGCTGCAATGACCGCTATTGAAAATCACTCTGACATTTGAATTGTAGCAACCTAGGGTCGCTCCATTCCACTTCTCTACTAATCATGCTATTGACTTGTGAAATATAATGAAATTCGGAAACCGGTCCTTAAAAATCATCTGAGATATTTTAAATATTTTAACATAAACACAGTAATATGATATTATGCAATATTTTCTAGAGAGTCTAATACTCCTCCTCTAGGCAAAACATAAAAAGCTTTAAATTTGTTACTACACGTGGTGGCAGGTGACAAGTGACAACCACATTGGACAAAATAAAATAAACTAAACCATTGTCCCACAACTACAACTCAAATGTTAAATCCTTCCTCACTCCCTAATCCCCTCTGAACTCTCCCTTCTAAGGCCTACAATGAGTCTCTCCTTGGATCCGAAAACTAGAAATAAAATAAAACCTTTAAAAACATCCATGAATGTAAATTAACATAGCAATTGATAGGGTTTATTTATTGACACCGGCTCATTCAACTGTAAATATACCATTGGACCTAAGGCGGATTAAAGTAGCAGCTGTAAATGTTTCCTCCATGAACCAACCCTAAAAATCTACACTCTAAAACCAAAAAAACAAGATTGAGGCAGAGATAACAAAAAGTAAATACCGGGAACATTTATATTAGGGGATTACTGAAGTCATCAACGTCAAATATAACTAGCAGTAAGAAATTTTAACAATCTAACTAAATTGGCGTGCAAAAGCTACAAAACTGATTAAGAATAATGAAACATTGAATTAGAACAAAAAAGGGGCATGTATGTCTGTTTACGGAAAATTACGGTTGAGAATAAAATGGAAGCGGCGGTTACCTCCTCCGGTCACGATAGGAAGTTGGGTCGCCGGAGCGGCTGTCGTAGCGGCTCATGATGCTTTTCACGAAGTCGAACAACACACTTCTAACTGCAGCTCCACAAAGACCATTAAAGCGTTTTTCAGATTCTCTCTACCATATAATTGGGCCTTTTCTTCTCTGGCCCAAGTCATGTTTCTGTTGGGCCGTTTGGGCTCAAGCTAACACGTTTCATAATGGGTTGGGCTAAGGTAGAGACTTTGTGTAAGGGTTTGCCTTCTTTGGCACGTGTGCCTAATTACAACATGCACGAATTTGATCAAGTTGTAACATTCATTTGGAAAGAGGACAGATGTGACGTTAAACAAAAGTTGAACAATATAGTTCATTATGTGATTACAAAGTTAATGGAGTTTATTTTTTTACCATCATAACACTGGTGTACAATATTTAATTGATCATTAATTTATGTCAAAAAATTTAATTGATCAATTTTAGTGAGATTTTCCTTTTCAATTATATTTTTTCATCTTTGAGATTTGAATCCAATATTTTACTTAAGTGAATCGAGATCAGTATCACTTGAACCAATGACTTGATGGTAAGTTAATGGTGTTTAATAAATTTTATTTTTTTGTAGTTATCTCATTATAGGCTGCATTATTCTAAATGAAGTCCTGAAGTTGTCTTTAATTCTCTCCAAATTGAATACGTCAAGAATATATACTATAAATTAGTTTGTTTGTTATACATACTTATCATGTACCTCAATACAAGTGTCTGTTCATCTTCATCAAACTTATTTACTATATTTTTTTATAATTAGCTCTTAAATATGATTAAACTTACTTTAGAATTTGTGTTCACATTAGAAGAGTTGTTAAGTGAATTAAAGTCATGATGGGTCATCTTAGTCGAGATTCCCTCAAGATAAGTCCCAATGGCCTTAGTAGGCTTGGGATATTTTATTGCAGTGTTTTGTCATCACGCCAAACAAGTGTAGTAGTTGGAACAATACCTTTGTGGTTTTAGAGTCTTGTCCTTAGAATTGGGCCTCTCTAATAGTCATTTCTAGAACATTAACTTCTTTTTTACAGATTTTTTTATCTTATGTTAATTTTGCACGGGATAATACTTCTATATGCAAAATTAAGACTTTTTTAGTATCGTATTATTAGCTTACCAACAAGCTCTGAATAATAACCTCTCTCTCCCTGCCCCCACAAATGAATGTAACTTGAAGAGTACCTAGTCAGTTGCAGGGGCACATATATATAATAATAAAGTCTGTTCTTTTTCTGTTGATATGATATGCGTAATGCGATTGATTTCGTGTATTTTATCCACTTAGGTCTTTTGAGAGAATGTGTGACAATAGACGTTGATGGCAACATCATTATGGATAAGGCAAAGGCAATTGGATAATAACGAATTAATGACTCAAAGAAAAGGCCCTGAATGCTATCTGCTGCAGTTGTAATTTCATTGCATGGCTTCTCATTTGGATCAGGTATGGGAGGACACTCGATCATGCAACTTGCAAACTTTTCTGGAATATGGATATGGTACTATTTAGGGCCTTGCCAAATATGTGACATTCCTTTCGGCTAAAAAAAATATAAAAGTAGAGTGGCATTCCCATCGCATAGGCAGATAACATATCTATTTTCTCCTATTCAAAGATATTTGGATAGACTGAAATGATGTGTAGTACAGAAAATCTTCCATTCTAAATTAAACTACTTTTCTATGAATGAGATTTCTAAAACTATAATTTCTGGGGAAATTTATAAAGTGCGTTTAGTATTTTAATTTTTTATGGACAATGTATTTACTGATTACAGTAAGCTTAGGAACCAAGAATTTAGTAGTATATTTAGCAAAGTAATATATAAAGAGGAATTACTTTGTGTTTGTGTATATACCGTTTACTTGTCTATCTTTCTCCTCCATCACTGAGTAAGATATTTAGTATCCTAAAATTTAGTAAGAAAAATAAATATAAAATGAAATTGTTTCATGTATATTGGTTGATATATATAGGCCTATCACACATCCCTGCCTAATACAAACAAGTTCCTGATACCTAATGATAGTTGCTGACTGTAATGGATAAAGCAAAGGCCTATCTTTGCCTTGAGAAGTAACAGTGATAGAAGTAGGGACTTGTCCAAGTATTGATAAGATTGAGCATCTCCAATCCTCATCCTCCAATCTAATAGACCCTTTTAGTGGTGTATTTGTTTAAAATTCCTTATTAGCTTAATTAAGCACTTTATGTATTTTGTGCAAAGAGAACTGAAATTAACCAAAACTATATATATCTAGCCTAAAGTGCATGTTCTTTTCCTTTTCATAAAAAAGTGAAAGAATATGTTTAGTGGCATTTAGAATCGGATTGGTAGTCCAATAACTTGAGGTAACATGGTCAGTCCCTCTTTCCCACCAAAACAAGCATAAAACCTGTTGCAATAAACAACAAAGCTCTTTACTCCAATTCTGTTTAGGCCAATATTATCTTTTATGTTCGGTTAGTTTGGTTCATTGGACACATGGTCCTTAGTGGCATTGTCTTGTGAGCCAATGTGAAATGACATTTAACGAAATAATGCAAAATATTAAGACCTTAGAACATGGAATTGGCCCCATCTCAAATTCTAAACAAGTAAGCAAAAAGAGTCACTCGGAATAAACAAACAGGGCACTTTGAGTTATCTATAAGCAAATAATTTGCCCTTGAAGGTTCAAATCTTAGAGGAAACGCTTATTTCAAGGCAATGGTAGTTGAACCAAAAAAAAAAAAGTTCATGCACCACACCAACTGGTTCTAACGACTTTCAGATTTTTTTGGTCTCAAACAACCTTAACCAAAAGTGGACATGCGAATTCTAGCCAAGTACATCTTATGTTTGCTAACTGCAGAGGAAGAAGAAGTGTTTTGGAAAAAACAACTTTCAATGATGTAGAATAGTTAGGAAAAAATCATTATTCTTTACTACATATGTTTACTGCCACAAATGACAAATATGTTAGGTACAGCCCAATTAGTTAATAACCTTAGATTAGTACAATGATTTAAAAAATAGAGCATAATAATTAGGATGAGGTAAAAGACTGATGTATCTTTGCAATAAAATAATGGTATGACCATTAAATATATTATCACAAGAATATGAATAGAAACTTAAAAAAAAAAAATGAATAGAAAACGTTTTAGTTAGTTTTTTTATTTTTATTTTTTGAGGAAGATTGATGTTAATGTCTCTTTCTTTTCGGTCAATATATTTATGTAAAAGTCTACGTGCTTACAAAAATGGGGAAAACGAGGGTGACTGGTGAGACATCACATTATGAGGCATGGACCCTTGATGTCTGATGCTCATTATAACCGAACCAAAATTGATGATTCAGTCATATTATTTACAGCTAATAGTCTAATACTAATTAATCCATTTTTATATTATTAATTTGAATTTTATTATTGAACACAAGCCTTTTTTAGAATAATTTTCTTCTTTGTCATGTCACTTAATTACTTCTCTTATATTAATTTTTATTTTTTATTTTTTAATTTAGAATCTTGATCAACAACGTCAAGTTAAAAAAATACATTTTAAGTTAAATTTAATCTTAAAACGATTATAATTTTGTTTAGTCCTCATTTGAATTTAATTTTTAAAATTTAATTACTTTGACATACTATATCAATAAAAATGATGTGCCTTAATTCTAATAATTTGATTTTGTAACTTTTCTTCAATATATTTTAATAATATTGTCTCTTTAATTTATTCCCATACAATAAAGAAATTTTTTATTATTAATGATGAAAAATATGTATAATTTTATTTATTTATTTTTATTCATGAATTTTACTCAAATTTTAAATTTTGTTCATAATATGAAAAATGTTTGCTAACTATCAATAAATAAATATTGACATCAACAAGGCGCTTGTTCTAAAAAAAATCAAATATTTTCAGTAAGATTTTGAATTTAAACCATATAAAAATAAAAATAAATGTTATTGAAAAATAAAATTTCACTAAAAATTATCAGTTAATTTTTTTAATAAAATTAGCCATTATTTCTAATATATAGAGAGAATAACATCAAATTATATTGGTGTAATTTTGACAACTATTACATTATTTTATAACTTTTAATTAAATATTATTTTCTTAAAACTCATTGTTGGATTAAAAATTTATTTACATAAAGTATATATGCAAAATTTCATATTAATCCAAAATCATTTACTATCTCATTCATATATATTAAAATAACTTAATATAAATATTTTAAAATATGGATTATTTGATTATCTATTTATTATTGTTTAATTTTGACAAATTTGACACAAACAATCAATTTTAATAATATGTAGATATAATTCTATGATTTGATTAATAAAAATTATATTTTATATCAAATTATAAAAATAATATAATAATTATCAAAAGTTATATTGATATAATGTAATGTCATATATATATATATATATATATATATATATATATATATATATATATTAGAATTATCTCTATCTCAGGCCACTCGTTTCAGAAGAAATCGCAATTTGTATTCTTATTTTTTTAGAAAAAAAAAATAATACGATGGGGTGCTATGCTAGTATGCTACACGACGAAAAGCAAACCTTCTCTCTTTATGAAACGAATTTCAATATAAAATTCAACTTATTAATCTAATTAAGTACACATCCAAAATCTAAATAGTTTGGCGCATTAACTAAAATTATCATAACTACTCTCCACTCTTTATAGAAAACGAAATGGAGGGGAATAAAAAAGGAGGGGGGTCGCTCTTTTCATAGAATTAATGTGAACCAAATAAATGAAGACAATTCCAAAGCTCCACCATATTTTAAAAAGATCATAAAATAATGCATGCACGCACATATTTTAAAGAAAGCTTATAGATTAAGAGAAACACATGATTGGTACTTTTTAACAAAAGGAAATCCTTGTTGACCCATCTTCCCTTTAAACTATGTTGCCGGTTAATAAAAATTGCCATCAATTTCGTATGTACGTACGACACCATGAGTCTTCGATGCTTCTTTATAACATCATCGTGTTTACGGTTTATTGACAATATCTGATTGCCGTGTACAACTCAATCTCGCATATATATATATATATATATATATATATATATATATATATATATATATATATATATATTTGAATATTAGTACTTAACTTACCTAAACTATTTGATAATAAATCTCTATGATCAACACTTACGTCAATTGAGATTTTGAAATACCCTTCTAAGTCACATAAGTACGGTTGATACTTAAATAGTCTAGCAAAAACTACCACTATCGCAAAAACAAGAAGTAAACACTTTGATTTTATTTCTATACAGTGTTCTACACAAGTATAACTTAAAGAAACACCATTAAAAAAGGAGAAGTAAAAACATGGTTTGTTACTTAGCATTAGGAATGCAATAATTGAGTTAATGAGGGATAAGAATTGAATTGCCATTGGTCCTTCTTTATGTGTCCCACGCATGCACTTTTATACCCACACATTTTTGTATCATTTTTGTGTTGGATTAATTAAACATTAGGACCTACTAGATCCAATGACCAGTGATGGTGACCAGAGGAAGCTGAAACTTGAAAGGGCTAAGATACAATGCCACAATGTTTATGTGGCAAACTCATCCTCTTACAGAGTTTATGTGGCAATCTCATCTTGGTGTGTCCCTCATTTTTTTTTTTTCCAATTTGTGTTGCTGATGCGTTGGTCCTCTTTTCTGATTTTTGATAAGTACAGTCAGGTACTTTCATTCTCATCGTTTTCTTATGTTCTCTCTTATCTTTTTTACGTGCCATAAAGAAATTGATTCAATATGGTATACGTTTGAGAAAAAATATTCTTCGCTTGGTTTGAAAGCTAAGGCAGTACGAAACAATTAGGTCGCGAAAAAGAACAAAAACTCATTTATTCTATTTCACGATAAATTAATAAAATTGATAGTTCGTTCACCTTGCAATACCATTAGAAGATAAACAATATATTCATTGATTAAAGAAATTGTAAAATAATCCCTCATTATTCATTTTCAAATTTACAATCACTTTCATATATACTACAATGATTAGCTGCGCATAATGCATTTAAGTAAAAGATTCCGAAAACAAATGAAAGGTTCAAGGGTGCGTATAGTATGCTTCTAGTTGTTTAATGCTTGGTTATTATAATAATGAAAATTATATTCTTTAAGTGAGATTAAGCACAATTAATCATAATCTTTAGATTAAAATAAAAACCTTAGACAAAGAGACTTAAAATAACCCCTATTACTATCAATGTTTTTATTGTCATATGTTATATTATCGTTATTTTTGTCATTGATATCATTGTTATCATCACCACTACAAATTAATGAGAGTAATGACAATGTGAATCTCTTAATCTAAGTCTTCTTTAATTAATTATTCTTATTTAAAAAGACGATCTCATATAGTATATTTTTTATATATTAAACAAAATTTATTAGAAAAATGGGACATAAATATGAGATATTGTTGTTGTGATCATTTTTTAACTTTGCTTTTATCTATTTAAATACACTATTTTACTTTATTATTATCCTAATTTCTCAAATTTTTTTCACTCTGCTTCTTCTCTTTTCCAAAATCCAAAGAGAGGATTAGGTTATCTTTCAAACTACCTCTTTTATTTATTCTCTATAAAAACTTTCAAATTTTGAGATAGGAGGAAATGTAAGATACTGTTTTTTCTGACAACAAGGTGTTCTCACAATTGAAGTCATAAAATTAATCACTCAAAAAAGTAGAATATCAGTCAAAGAAAAACTCATCTCTTCACATATATTGTTGTATTTATATAGTCAAAAATCAAATCCCTAATATATACTTAAAGATCCAAATTATTTTTCATTTGTGTCACACCTTACACTTGTGAATAAAATGCAAGATACTTGAACACTTATATGTCCATATTTAATTAATAAGTCCTGGAAACGTAATTGTTTTTAAGAAAATAAAATATATAAGTATAACATTGATAAAAAAAAAATATTAAAATAATATATATATAGAGAGAGAGATAATAAATTGGAATGATATTTTTTAATTAATGATTATGATTATCCCTTAGAGATTACCTGTCAAATTCTTTTTTTTAAGAGAAATTTCAATTTTCTAAAAACGGTTAATTGGGGGCTTCAGATAATTACTTTTTGTCATTCGAACATTACTTCTTTGAGGAGATAATTTTCTCCCAAATGCCCTTAATTCTTTTTTATGGTAATATTTATTTTAAGTGCATAAATGAATAATGGTAAAAAAATGTATAGATTGAATTATCAGGAAGGAAAAAAATATGTTTTAGAAAGAAGGAAAAAACCATTGGCATAGTTAAGACTTAAGAACCAGATGATTTCAAATACTTTTCGAATGTATTATTAAGTTTAATAGACATATCTTAATAGTGTGAAAATTATATTATCAACTAATGAGAAATAATTTTTTGTATGTCTATTATGATATGTTTGGTTTAGGAAAGAAAGGGAGAAAAGTATAATGTGAGATGGTTTTTTTATCGGGTTCCATTTTATATCATTATATTTTAAACAATTCAAATCATAATAATTATAATGTTCTACTTCGTTTTGTTCTTCTGTTACATTCCTTTTTTATTAATCCAAAGATATGGGTTATTTCAACGCAGAAAGATTTTTCTGCAAATTTTCAAATTTATAATCACTCCCAATCCTCATATTCAATTTTTTTATATTTATGTTGGATCTCTTTCCATGTATTTTCTCTCTGTCCAGCGATGCTTTTCATTTTTCAATTCTAGCTTACGCACTAGCTTATCTCGTCCCTTTGAAAGTTTGAAAACATTTGGGAATTCAGCTGTTTACAAATTAATTTTAAACAACTATAGTAGTGTTTATATTTAGACTAACATATAGTTTATTCCTTCATCATTTGCAAAAGTCAACAATGCTAAATATGAATATAGGAAAAACAGTCACACATACATACATACATCTAAAAAAAATCCACATTGCAAACACCCCATGTACCGGATTTGTAGGAATTGTCGCTAACAACATTGGATCGTAATCAATTAATGTGCAACGTGAGGAGGATGAGCCACAAATAATTAGGTTACCAGAAATGGACTAGGCACAAGCATGTTAATTTAATTAATTAAGTTTACAAATGGAGTTTTCTTTTCTTTCTTTTTTTGGTGATAAATTATGTGTCCAATATGGTTGAGATGAAAGATAAATGAGCTGATGTTAGGGTCCACATTTGTTTAGAAAATCACTGATTCACAGCTAATCACCAACTATGTAGATGGTGATTGACCAGGGTACCTCTACTCTTAGGACTTATTGCTTCTCACCATATGAAATGCACAAACCTAAGACTTTTTTTTGCTTTCAATTAGATTTAGGTAAAAGTTAAAAGGTTAAAGAAGTTAAGTTGTTAGAATTGAAGCATGAAGGAAAAACCATTTAACGGTTGTAGCTAGCTAGTGTTACCATGAAAGGGATTCACCAACAAAAGAACAATGATTAGTGGAAGACAGGGCATCTAACCTAAAACTTTGTTTTCCCAATGTTGCTTTGACTTTTTTATCAATGTGCATGATCCCATGTGAGAAACTGGGTGAGGATAGAGGCTTATCACAAGAAAAACTAGTCATTTGTTTACCCACGCTTGTATTTCATAATAATTTAATTTGAATTTGAAATATATAAATTAAAGCAAAAACATGAAGAACATGAAGAGTTTGGCGTTAATCAAGTACATTTCATGCGAATTCTGATGTATCACTGACAGTCAACGTTTCCAGCTACTAAACAAGCGGAGTCTATTTCAACGTCAGTGAGGGAGAATAATTTTATTTATAGTTTGACATATATAATTAAATTATTTAGCTCATTGAAAGGATCTGATACATTTTAATTTTTAAATGACAAACTGTGGAATCATGACAATATGTTAAAATTTGACGCTCAACAAAAAAAGAGGTTAAAATATTGCGATGAATTTTTGTTTTTTTTATGAATTTAGGATGATTGATAGTGAAAGATTAATCCTTTGACATATTGGGTCCGCATATTTAATTTTTTTAAAAAAATATTTTTCAATAAAATAAGTAATTTTTTACTTTGTGATGTGTTTGTTTATAAATTTACTAGTATGTTCATAGATAATAAATCAATTTTATTGACATCATTATTTAGAATATAATTTTTAAAAAATTTAAAGTAGATGTTACAAAGTTAATACATAACTATTAATTATTTAGTATTGTGATTAAATGGTGGTATATAAAAATGATACCATCAGTGTATTTTAAATAAAATTATAAAAAAAATAATATGCAGTTAATTAAGCTTGTTGAACTAATTTATATTTATCCATGCCACGGTAATT